>JALGBA010002454.1:0-248178 GCA_023970755.1 Azemiops feae
TGCCACAAAATGCTTTCCCCGATCCATGTCCAAGATGCTGGGTACCCCAAACCTTGATACTATATCCTTAAGGAGGTGTCTGGCTGATTCTAATGCAGTGGCATGGCAGCAGGGGAAGGCTTCCACCCAATAGGTTAGTTGATCCCTGCACACCAGTGCATACTGGTATCCATTTGCACTAGGTAGCTGAATGCAGTCTAACTGCAGTTTTTCGAACGGCCATTTCGCCCATGGCCTCCTTCCCTCATGGATGGTTTTCCTAGAGGTGGCATTGTTAGCCTGACAGGTTTTGCAAACCTTTGTCACCTGGGCGGCTTCGCTGTAAACTCCTGGTGAATACCAGACCCCCCTGACAGCATCTACTATGGCCTGAATTCCATAGTGGCCTTTTGAGTGCAATCTCTGGCATATGAGACACAGAAGGCAGCGGGGGGTGATGGGTCTGCCATCCGGGACCCGCCAAAATCCTTCCTCAAAGACTGCTTCAAATTTCTCCCGCCACAATTCTGTTTCTCCCTTTTCTAAGAAGCTACTGTAAGGAACCTCTGTGCTCACTCTTATAGCTGGGGCTATGGTGGGCATGGAGAGGGGTTGGGTGGCGGCCCATTTTGCAGTTGAGTCTGCATATTGGTTTCCCTTAGTGATCTGGGAATTGTCTTTCTGGTGGGCCCCACAGTGGATAATGGTTATGGCTGAGGGCAACTGGATAGCTAGTAATAATTTGGAAACTAGGGCAGCATGGGCGATAGGATGCCCTGCCGAGGTTAGGAACCCTCGTTGTTTCCACAGGGCTCCAGTGGCATGACATATCCCAAAAGTGTATTTGGAATCCGTGTAGATATTAGTAGACTGGTTCCTCGCAGCTTCGCAAGCTCAGGTTAAAGCCGCTACAGGGTGGCTGGGTTCGGAGTGGCACAGTGTTCAAAGGAGATGTGATCTGAGGTGAAAAGCTCAGCCTCCTATTGTGCTAGTCACTGTTGTGTGAAGGCTTGAGTCTGGGACTTTAGGAGAATAGCAAAGACATCATGGACCCTCAAAACTAGTGGGTGTCAGAGGACCAGGTCCCTTGAACACTTGACTATCTCAACAGTGACCGCTACTGCTCGTAGGCAGGGGACTGTCCCTTGCACCACAGGGTCTAGCTGGACCGAGTAATAGGCAACGGGTCTCAGCATGGGGCTGAATTTCTGTGCCAGGACTCCTGACCCTACCCCCTGTTTTTCATAAATATAAAGGATGAAGGGCTTTTGGTAGTTAGGCAAGCCCATAGCCAGGGCTGAGGCTAATGTATGTTTTATTTTGTCTAAGGTTTGGGTAAGGGCTTTGGTCCATATGATGGGGTCTGCTGCATCTTTGGCTGTTAATTGAATGAGGGGCTTTGCCAATTCCCCAAACAAGGAGATCCATGGGTGGCAGAACCCCAGGACTCCTAAGAGGACTCTAACCTGGCTGTCATGGTTCTGACTAATGGAACACTTCAAAGAACTTCCAGGCATTGTTTATCCTAAAAAGTCTTTAATCATGTAACAAAGTTTTGGCACGGCATGGAGGATGCCAAGATCTGAATTCCCCTCCCCTGAGCACATATTTTGCTAGCATATTTCCCTCCCTTAATTTGCTGTCATAAATCATGTTCTCCAATCAGTTTGAAGGGCAAAGGTTCCCTTCCGTTTCTGTAGCACGGGTTTCTTATCTAAACTAATCCCCACACACATTCTTTCTCCTCCCCTCCCAGCATCATCTAAGTTAACTCTAAAAATACCACACAGCTCTGCATATTTTGTCAAAGCAAGAACATCCAATTTTAGCAGCGTTGACATCCGCCCCCCCTTACGAAAAGGATAGGTCCTGTATGTAAACAAAAGCATATGTCAGGGATTATCTCTTGGTTTGTTGGGGTTTTTCTCATGAAACTTTTTGATGAGTCGGTCAGCCTTCACATTGCTAGATTTCACCCAAGTAGCTTCGGACAGCGAGTACCCCTTCCATTGTACTAGGTACTGCAATTTCCCTTTAAAAATTCTAGAGTCAAGAATACGTTTCACTTCATAGTGAGTCTGACCCGCTACTACGAGGGCCCCTAGTGCCTTCTTAGGGGGAGGTCTTAAAGTGGAGCCCCGACAAGGTTTTAACAAGCTGCAATGGAAGACAGGGTGAATCCTCCCTAAAAGCCTAGGGAGTTTTAATTCTACTGTGATGGGGTTGATGATCCTTACGATGGGGAAAGGCCCCAAGAATTTTGGTCCCAATTTCTGGCTGGGCAATTTGAGGCGTAAATATTTAGTTGACAAATAAACCTTTTCCCCAACTTGGAATGTTCTTTGGGGAGCCCTCTTTTTATCAGCCTGCTTTTTATAGGTCTCAGAAGTCTTTTTTAACGCAGTTTTCGTGTTTCTCCAAACTTCTTTCCACCCCCTCACCCATTGATGAAGTGTCTGGGAGGCGGAGGGCACCTGAGGGTATTCAGGTATTGGGCTGAACTCTTTTCCTGTGGCTACTCTGAAAGGCGTGTAGCCGGTGCTGCTGTGAACAGAATTATTGTAAGCCACCTCGGCGAAAGGGAGGAGGTCAGTCCAGTTTGTCTGTTGGTAGGAAATGTAGCATCTGAGATATTGCTCCACCATTTTGTTAGCGGATTCTGCAGCCCCATTGGTAGCTGGATGAAAAGCAGATGATAAGCCTTGAGATGATCCAATTAATTAAAGAAAACTCCTCCAAATTTTCGCTGTGAACTGCACCCCTCTGTCCAAAATTATTCGCTTAGGGGTGCCGTGCAGCCGGTAGATATGTTTCAGGAACAATTTAGTCAGTCATTGGGCAGATGGGAGTCCTTTGCAGGTGATGAAATGAGCCTGCTTCAAGAACAGGTCTACCACAGTCCAGATGACAGTATTTCCCCTACTTTCAGGTAGGTCTACTATAAAGTCCATAGCTATTTCTTCCCATGGTTGAGAGGGGTCTGCCACTGGTTGCAGTAGCCCAGGGGTTTTCCCTGGAATTCTTTTCATTGTGGCACATACAGTACCTCGCCTTTTGAATCTTGTAGCTTACTTATCTTTTTTCTCTTTCTTTCTTCAGCCTATATGCAAGCCATCTTCCCGGTTTATTAGCATTTTCAAAAAAGTTCTGTTTGGATCGTTTAATCTGTTGTGCCATTATGTCCATCTCAGATAGGTTTAGTTTATGTTTTGTTAGTTCCATTTGTGCCTTCAGTTCCTTCTTTTGTGGATCAGTTCGCAATTCGGATTCCAATTTGCTAAGTTCTTCTTTCAGCCTAAACTGTACTTGTTTCTTTTCTTTGTTCTTTTTAGCGGCGTACGTTATAGCCAAACCTCTGAAATATGCTTTAGCCGTGTCCCACACATTTGAAGAGAAGTTTCTTCTTTCTTATTTATTTTAATAAAGAATTCCATTTCTTTTGTTGCTAATTGTAAAAATTCTTTTTCTTTCAATATAGATTTATTTAATAACCATCTTAGTTTTTTCCTGGTTCCTTTCCAGATCATTTTAATTGGATTATGGTCCGCCCAAATATTGGGTTCTATTTCAACCTCTTGTATTATAGTCTTCAAATTGTGGGATGTCCATATCATATCAATTCTTGACCATGATTTATGCCTATTTGAATAAATAGTTTAGTTTGTGTTTTATTATTTCCATTTCTCTTTTCAAAGTCTTTTTCTGTGGGGGTTTTTGTAGTTCTGTTTCTAGCTTTCCAAATTTTGCTTTTAGTAGTAGATATTGCTGTCTTCTCTGTTTATTTTTCTTTGCCGTATACGTTATAGCTATGCCTCTGAAGTACGCTTTGGCTGTGTCCCATAAGTTTTGTAGTGATGTGTCTTCTTCTTTGTTTTCTTTGAAGAAGAATTCCATTTCTTTTTTCGCTAACTCTATAAATTCTTTTTCTTTTAGTATAGATTGGTTTAAAATCCATCTTGGGTTTTTTTGTATTCCTTTCCATATCACTTTTAGAGGATTATGGTCTGCCCATGTACCTATTTCTATCTCAACTCCCTGTATATCCATCCTCAATTCAGATGTCATCCAAATCATATCAATTCTTGACCAGGATTTGTGGCTATTTGAATAAAAAGTATATTGTAGGTTTTGTGGATTAATTTCTCTCCAGGCATCTTGTATTCCAATTTCCTCTGCCATGTCAAAAAATGTCTTAGGTAATCTTCTTGCGGATTTTCCTCTTTTGTTGCTTTTGTAATCCATTGTTCCATCTACTATCGCATTGAAGTCCCCTATTAAACAAATATTTTGGTAATCCATTTCTATTAGTTTCCTATGTAGGCTTTAATAAAATTCTTCTTGGTTGTTATTTGGAGCGTAGATTGCCACTAACAATGTTTGTTTTTGATGTAGATATATTTCAACCATTACAATTCTTCCTTCTTCATCTGAGTACACTAATTTAGAATCTATTGTCTCTTTAACATATACTGCAACCCCTCTTTTTTTCTGTTGTGCTGATGTGTAATAAAGCTTCCCAATTTTTGAGTGTTCCAATAGTTTATAATGTTGTTTTTTTATGTGTGCCTCTTGCAAACAAATTATATCTATTTTCAATTTCTGAAGTTTCCTAAAGATTTTGTTTCTTTTTGATGGGGAGTTTAGTCCATTTACATTTACTGAAAAAATTCCATTTTCTTTCTCCATTTCCATTTCCATTATTTATATTTAGGTCTAGTTGATCTTGTAATCCTTTGTTGAACACTGGGCGCTATCTAACAAAATGAAATATCAATGGTGAAAAAAGTAAGGTTCTACATTTAGGCAAGAAAAACCAAATGTACAGGTATAGTATAGGGGGTACCTTGCTCAATAGTAGTAACTGTGAGAGGGATCTCGGAGTCCTAGTGGACAATCACTTAATATGAGCCAGCAGTGTGCTGCAGCTGCCAAAAAAAGCCAACACAGTGCTGGGCTGCATTACGAGGATAGAATCAAGATCACGTGAAGTATTAATACCACTTTACAATGCCTTGGTAAGGCCACACCTGGAATACTGCGTCCAGTTTTGGTCACCACGATGTAAAAAAGATGCTGTGAGACTCTAGAAAGAGTACAGAGAAGAGCAACAAAGATGATTAGGGGCCTGGAGGCTAAAACATATAAGGAACGGTTGCTGGAATTGGGTATGTCTAGTTTAACGAAGAGAAGGACGAGGGGGGACATGATAGCAGTGTTCCAATATCGGGGGCCTGCCACAAAGAAGAGGGAGTCAAGCTATTCTCCAAAGCGCCTGAAGGGCAGGACCAAGAAGCAACGGATGGAAAACTAATCAAGGAGAGAAGCAACCTAGAACTAAGGAGAAACTTCCTGACAGTTAGAACAATTAACCAATGGAACAACCTGCCTCCAGAAGCGGTGAATGCTCCAACACTGGAAGTTTTTAAGAAGAGGACTGGACAGCCATTTGTCCGAAATGGTGTAGGGTTTCCTGCCTGAGCAGGGGGTTGGACTCGATGACCTCCAAGGTCCCTTCCAACTTTATTATTATTATTATTATTATTCCTTCCCCTTCACCCTCTTGTTCATCTTTCTCCTTCTGTTGTTCTGCTTGTGCAGTTGCTCCTTGGGTCGTCTCTCCCGTTTGCTTCTCCCCTTGTTGTTGGTACACTCCTTCATCCAAAGTTGCTCTATTCCTTACTTCGAACTCCTCTGCTTTCCAAATTGAATCCAATCGATATCTTGTGTTGTTCCAGTTTATTAGAATGCCTTCCGGCATTAGCCATCTGAAATTTATGCCTTTGGCAATCAACTTTGTGGTTAAGAAATGGTAGTGTCTCCGAGCATCTCTTACTCTCTTGGGTATCTGCTTTAGGACCACAATTTCTTTATTTTTATATTGTAATGGTTCCTCTCTCATTTTTCTCAGTACTTTATCTCTTGTTGTTTTCTTTATAAACCTTACATGTACTTCTCTTGGTAGTCTATTTTTTCTTGCGTAGCTCGAGTTCATATGAAATATTTCATCGATCTCGTTTTGCATTTCTACTCTATCTGCGTTTAGGGCCTCCGCCAACAGCTCAATGATCACAGTTGCTATTTTTTCTTCTCTATCCTCAGAGATATTTTGGAATCTCAAATAGTGTTCCGCTTTTCCCATTTCCACCATTGCCATTGCCCGCTCTAGCCCTTGATTTGCTTGTTCTAACTCTTAATTTTTTTGCAATAGCATTTCCACCTTTTTATCAATATCCTCAGTTTTGTTTTCCATTTCTTGGATTTTCTGTTCATTTTTAATAATCTTTTGATTTTGAACTTCAAATTGCGCCTTTATGTCCAGAATTTCTTCACTTACTTTCTCCAGTTTACTTTGTGTCTCTTCATTATTTTTCTGTGTTACTTCCTGACTGTTTTGCATCATCTCTTGAATCTGTTTTAATGAGGCTTGCATTTCATCTTGAGCAGTGCTTGCTTTCTCACGTTGCAACAATGTCCCAACAGATCCCAGAGTTGTTGGACTAGTTTGTCCCACAGAGGGTGCAGAAGAGGTTTTCTTTGCAAGTCTGGTAATATTTGATGTACTCATTTTTCGGCTCACAGTCTTAGACCAACATCCAAAGTATAAACAGGAGCTAGCTGTTGTAAGGCAAATCCACCTCCTCCAGTCACGTCTTGGATTAAAAATGTTCTCTTTCTCCAGATAGCGTCTGTTTAGTTTTAGCCAGTGTCAACAAATGTAACTGTAAACAGTCTTTTCGTTTGTAGTCTCAAACCAAGGCACTATATTGTTCACAAATATCTGTCAAGGTCATTTACAGTAAAAACACTTTTTCCTTTTTCCCCTCTCCTTTTCTTGGTACTGTCGTTTCTTTTTTCACCACTAGATATCCTCCTCGGCTTATTTATCGCTCACCGATACTCTTAAAACGCTTCCCCTTGTATAATTACTTGCCGCTTTTGAGTTAGTCTTTCAGGAGGTCTTTACTCTTTCAGCTTCCCCCCTTCAGGGTCTCAACGTTTTAAATCCTCAAGGAGAAGGAAAAGACTTCAGCTCACCCAGACTCAGCTCGTTGTTGAAGATCAGCAGTTTTGCGGTGCTTCCCTTCCAGCTGGAGACGACTTGGGCTGCCTCGGCTCTCCTGGCAGCCTTTCTTCCGCCCCTTTAGAGGGGGCTCCAGTTCGCTCAGATCGGTCGCCACCAGATCCAAGCTGCTGAAATGTCCCTCTTTCTTCGTTGCCCCTCCAGGGCAACTTGCTGCCCCTTTAAGGGACGCTGGGCAAAGCGAAACCGGACTGGAAAGCTGGAGCTCCAGCTTCTTCCATCCGTCCCGTCCTCAAACCAAACCGGAAGCTCAACGAGTAGTCTTTAATGGTACTACATCTACATGGAAGGAAGGAAGCAGTGAGGTACCACAAGGTTCTGTCTTAGGCCCAGTACTCTTCAACATGATAATGATTAATCATAATCATAATCATAATGATAGTAGAGTTGGAAGGGACATTGGAGGTCTTCTAGTCCAACCCCCTGCTCAGTAATAGTAACTGTGCGATGGATCTCTGAGTCCTAGTGAACAATCACTTTAGTATGAGGCAGCAGTGTGCTGCAGCTGCCAAAAAAGCCAACACAGTGTTAGGCTGCATTAACAGAGGGATAGAATCAAGATCACTTGAAGTGTTAATACCACTTTATAACGCCTTGCTAAGGCCACACTTGGAATACTGCATCCAGTTTTGGTCACCATGATGTAAAAAAAGATGTTGAGGCTCTAGAACAGGGGTGTCAAACTGCCGGCCTGCGGGCCGGACGCATCATGAGGAAACTGTGCCCACCCCATTGCCGGCAATGGAGAAAAAGCTCCAATACTTCGCGCAACGTCACGTGATGTCACGAGTTTGACATGTCTGCTTTAGAAAGAGTACAGAGAAGAGCAACAAAGATGATTAGGGGACTGGAGGCTAAAACATATAAAGAACAGTTGCTGGAATTGGGTATGTCTAGTTTAATGAAAAGGAGGACTAGGGGTGACATGATAGCAGTGTTCCAATATCTCAGGGATTGCCACAAAGAAGAGGGAGTCAAGCTATTCTCCAAAGCACCTGAGGGCAGGACAAGAAGCAATGGATGAAAACTAATCAAAGAGAGAAGCAACCTAGAACTAAGGAGAAATTTCCTGACAGTTAGAACAATTAATCAGTGCAACTACCTGCCTCCAGAAGTTGTGAATGCACCAACACTGGAAGTTTTTAAGAAGAGACTGGACAACCATTTGTCTGAAATGGTATAGGGTTTCCTGCCTGAGCAGGGGGTTGGACTAGAAGACCTCCAAGGTCCCTTCCAGCTCTATTATTATTATTATTATTATTATTATTATTATTATTATTATTATTATTATTATTATTATTATTATTATTATTATTATTATTATTATTATTATTATTATTATTATTAGTATTATTATTATTAGTATTAGTAGTAGTAGTAGTAGTAGTAGTAGTATTCCTTTTGATATTTATACCGCCTATTTTCTCATCTTGCTTCTGACTGCTAGTTGGTGTACATGGATGCACTCTGCTAGTCTTCTGTCTTACATAGTGGCTGTTACAGTTCTTACATTCTAAGTTGTAGATCACTCCTGTTTTTCCTTCTTGAGCTATTGGGTCTTTTGATTTATTTAAGATGTTTTGAAAGCTTAGTTGGTTTCTGTGCTCTGGTGATGCCTTGTGGCTATAATTGTCTGTTGGTTGTTTCTGAGATGTTTTTGATATAATGTGATCCATTTCATAGCTTCTGTTGTTTGTGTTGTAGAGGGTTGAGTGATCATGCACTTTTTGATAGGAAGTTTGTGTCCTTTTTCTTGTGTTCCAGGTTGCTGCAGTGTGTTTGTGCTTGTTTGAATAATGTTCTTACACAGCTCCTCTTGTGGGATGTTGGGTTGTTATGGTGGGGCACTTGGTTAGTGTGGGTTGTTTTTTAATAGACCTATGGGATCCGGGGCTATCCAGAAAGGGTAGTGTGTTGTTGTTTTCTTCTTCCCTTGTAAATGTTATTATTTGAAGATGATGTTGATTGTTTCATGTGTCTTCTCTAGTTTTTTTTTTTTATATATTGATGGTGTTGGAAACTTTTAGTTGTTTCTGCGGGAGTACTATAGTTTTTAGATGCTGCATCATGGACTCTGCTATGAGTCCTGAGAGTGGTGATTTTTGAAATTGTTCAGCAATAATTTTTCATCGATTGATACCCTTCAATGTTAGTATATATAGTGCATTCAGAAAGTATTCAGACCCCCTTCACTTTTGTCAATTTTGTTATGCTGCAGCCTGATCCTGTAGTTGTTGAAATTCATTTTTTGTCATTAATCTACACTCAGTACCCCATAATGACAAAGTGAAAACAGAAGTTTAGAAATGTCTGTAAATTTATTAAAAAGAAAAAAACTGAAATATCACATTGGCATAAGTATTCAGACCCTTTGCAACAACGCTTGAAATTTAGCTCAGGTGCCTCCCATTTCTCTTGATTGTTACTGACATGTGTCTACACCTTGATTGGAATCAACCTGTGGTAAATTAAATTGATTGGACATGATTTGGAAAGGCACACACCTCTCTATAGAAGGCCTCATAGTTGACAATGCATACTGTAGCAGAGTTCAAAGACAGGATTATTGCAAGGCACAGATCTGGGGAAGGCTACAATAAAATTTCTGCTGCAGTGAAGGTTCCTAAGAGCACAGTGGCCTGCATAATTCTCAAATGGAAGAAGTTTGGCACAACCAGGACTTTTACAAGAGCTGGTCGCCCAGTCAAACTGAGCAATCAGGGCAGAAGGGCCTTAATAAGAGAGGAGACCAAGAACCCAATGGTCACTCTGACTGAGCTCCAGAGATCCTGTGTGGAGATGGGACAGAGTTCCAGAAGGACAACCATCACTGCAGCCCTCTGCTGATCTGGGCTTTATGGCAGAGTGGCTAGACGGAAGCCTCTCCTCAATGAAAAACACATGAAAGCCCACTTGGAGTTTGCAAAAAAGCACCTGAAGGACTCTCAGACTGTGAGGAACAAGATTCTCTGGTCTGATGAAACCAAGATTGAACTGTTTCGTCTCAATCCTAAAAGTTATGTCTGGAGGAAACCAGGCACCACTCATCACCTTCCCAATACCATCCCAACAGTGAAGCATGGTGGTGGCAGCATCATGCTGTGGGGTTTTTTTTCAGCAGCAGGGACTGGCAGATTGGTCAGGGTTGAGAGAAAGCTGAATGGAACAAAGTACAGGGATATCCTCAATAAAAACATGTTCCACAGTGCTCAGGACCTCAGACTAGGCCAAAGGTTCACTTTCCAACATGACAACGATCCTAAGCACACAGCCAAGACAACACGGGAGTGGCTTAGGGCCAACTCTGTGAATGTCCTAGAGTGGCCCAGCCAGAGCCCTGACCTGAACCCTATTAAACGTTCTCTGGAGGGACCTGAAAATGACTGTCCACTGACGGTCACCATCCAAGCTGACTGAGCTTGAGAGGATTTGCAAGGAACAATGGCAGAAAATCCCCCAATCCAGGTGTGTAAAGCTTGTTGCGTCATACCCAGAAAGTCTCGAGGCTGTAATTGCTGCCAAAGGTGCTTCAACAAAGTACTGAGTGAAAGGTCTGAATACTTATGCCAATGTGATATTTCATGTTTTTCCTTTTTAATAAATTTACAGACATTTCTAAAATTCTGTTTTCACATTGTCATTATGGAGTACTGAGTGTAGATTAATGAGAAAAAAATGAATTTCAACAACTGTAGAATCAGGCTGCAGCATAACAAAATTGAGAAAAGTGAAGGGGGTCTGAATACTTTCTGAATGCACTGTATGTTATAAACCTTTTTCTCCATCAATTCAGATGAATTCCAAAGAAATTTTGATCATCAGTGTATTAACATTTTCCTGAAAAGCTTACAGAAGGTCAGAACTTTGGTTTAGAATAGTCACCAACCTTTTCTTCAATGTGAATTTTATGGTAAAGATTTAAAAGATACTGGAGTTTTCATTAAAATTAATCTGCATGAGGTATAATTATCACTCAATTTATGGGTGATTAATTATTCTTTTACATTGAAAAAATCCTCAGGCCCAAACAAAGTAAGTCCACCAAAAGATGAAACTATTTTCATAAAACCTGTTATCTATTTTATTGTTTTTAAATAAATTGCTTATGGGTGTGATTTTTTAGCTCCCCCTTCTGTAATAATTTAGTTCACATGTGTTTTCCTCTTTCCTTTTTTTGACAGGTGTTTATAGCAGTAATGATGTAGCAGTATCATTTCCAAATGTAGTCTCTTGCTCAGGATCTAGCATTCCTGTTTCCAGTTCACATTTACCTCAGCAGTCTTCTGGTCATGTGCAGCAAGTGGGAACTTTGTCTCTGTTTTCTACACCTTCTGTAGCTCCAGTTGTTGCTGCAACTAGGTTGCTGCAAGTAGGTTGTTAAAAATATATGATGGTCAATATTGGTGTAGTAAAATGGGATGTACTGGCATTTTGCATATGCTGTTTCAGATGAATGTATCCAAAGTATAAACTGTGTGTGGATCTTTCTTTTAGTGTGTTATAGAGAAAACCAGACTAACCTCTAATGGTTTCAGTTTCTTTACATTAGCTTCACAAGTGGATTTAATGTTCAGAATCTACACACCATAACATTAGATGTTGGTTTTAAAACATGGTCTCTCTTGATTGGTATTCTATTTGTACTTGTGCCAGCTTTGTCTTCTTAGCAGTTTTGGTCAGTGATAGAATTCACTCATTCTATTAAGCTAATTTTGTTTGCTTGGTTGTGACCTAGCATGGTATGTTAGCCTAGTTGATTGTGGTTCAATATGCTATGGTTAAACAATGTTTAGTATTATATACCTAAACCCATATAATGAATGTCTTTGAAAATCTTCACTGAATTGTACTTAGTAATTAATTACTAATTTAGAGTCTTACCTTGGCATATCTAATGTGCATAATAATTTCATGAATGTATCTTTAAATTTGTAAACAGATTTGAAAGTCAGTGTAGTTGCTATGGTTTTTTTTAAATTGATCACTTGTTTTATGATAAAATCTTATCAGAAGTGCTGTAATATAATAATGTATATCAGGGGTGTCAAACTGCCAGCCCGCGGGCCGGATGCGTCATGCCAAAACTGCGCCCACCCCATTGCCGGCAATGGAAAAAAAGTCACGATATGTCATGACACGTCACGTGACGTTGCGAGCTTGATACCCCTGATGTATATTAATCATACTAGTTAACAATAGTATAAAGGCAAATTTAATGTTTCTAAATATATAAATGTAGCTATATGAAAACTCAGGTAGTAGCAAACAAACTGTTTATTTCACTCCCTAATATATTTTGCTAACTGAATATTTTTACTTATAGAATTATTCATGGTCTTTTTCCAAAAATAGTGAATATAGCCCGTACAGAAAGCTTGATTAGAATGGCTTCTTTAGTTATTCACCTGTAGAACACAGACCTCATGAAGCTAAATTGAGGCTTAGTTTTATTTCAGGGAAGTTCCTTACTACCGGGGTCCCTAACCCCCTGTTCAAAACCAGGCTGTGGGAAAGATGGGCAAATGCGCACACATGCGAAGGGAGGGCAAAGGGAGGGCGAAGCTCCATTCACTTGAATGGAGCTTTGCATGCGAGTGCCCTCCACTCACACAAGTGGAGCTTTGTGCGTGAGCACAAGTACTCCCCGCTCAAGCGCCCTCCAGTCATGCAAGTGGATCTTTGCAGACAAGTGCAAGCACCCTCCGCTTGTGCGCGAAGCTCCATTTGCACGAGTGGAGGGTGCACGCGCCATTCGCACAAATGGAGTTCTGCGTGCACATGTGTACCTGCCACTCACGCCCCCCCCCCGGCACTGGGCTGGGCCACCAAGCTGGAAAGGTTGGGGACTGCTGCCTTACTACATTAATTCTTTTACCACTAAATTGGGTGAAAAAGCTTCTAATCTTCAGAACTGATGAAGCTTCTTGGATGAGAAGCAAAATGTCTTCAAGGGAAAAAAAAAGTCCAGCTGCCTTTTAAAAGCACCTTTGAGACTTCTTCTGTCGTCATAACTATTCTAGCAGTCATGTTTATACATCAGGTATTCCCAAAGTCAAAATTCTAGAACTAAAAGAAACGTTTTAACTTCAACATTAAAGTGAAATCCTATACCTAATGGTTGAAAAATAAGTCCCATTGATTGCAGTAGAGTCCGTGGTAAGGGCATAGGATTAAAGTCTGTTAACCCGTTAAGAACCCTTCCTAAGTTCCAGCTTTACAGGTGAAATAAATGGAAGTATCCACTGAAGCATTCATTTAATACCCATGGTACAAGGGCAATTCGGAAATAAACCTTCATTTGGTTATCAATGACAGACACTCGCAGATACAGAACTTTTATTATACACATTAGAAAACTACAACATTACATTACTTTTTGACATAATCACCATTCAAATTGAGGCACTTGTCATAACGTCTTACAAGGTTTGAAATTCCTTAGTAGTAGGCGCTGCTTCAAAGGTTCTTGGGTGCATCTAGCAGTGTGCGGGTGAGCATTATTGTGAACCAACACCACACCGGAAGTCAGCACGCCCCGACGCATTTTATGGATGGCTCGTCTGAGTTTTTGTAACGTTTCACAGTAGACTTCTGAATTGACGGTCGAATCATGCTCCATGAACTTCACTAGCAGTACTCCTTTGGCATCTTCACATTTGGCGGGATTTTCTATGGCACCACTTCCGGTGTGGTGTTGGTTCATGATAATGCTCGCCCACACACCCAAGAACTTTTGAAGCAGTTCCGTTGGGATGTTTTTGATCACACACACCCCCCATAGCCCAGATTTGGCGCCAAGCGACTACTAAGGAATTTCAAACCTTGTAAGATGTTTGGACAAGTGCCTCAATTTGAATGGCAATTATGTCGAAAAATAATGTCATGTTGTAGTTTTCTAATGTGTATAATAAAAGTTCTGTATCTGTGAGTGTCTATCACTGATAACCAAATGGAGGTTTATTTCCAAATTGCCCTTGTAGGTGGTGTCATTAAAACAAACCATTGCCATAATTTCTTTTTAAGTAAAATTATAGTTTCTTCTTCAAGGTTGTAGTTTTCTTTCTAAGAAACAGAAAATAAGAAAATGTTTTAACTAATTTTTCAATTACAGTATATATGTAATTATATAATAGTGATTTCAAATGTACTGTTTCTACTTTTGAGCTCACTCTTGTATTTATATGCACACATACATCTAACCCCAATGGGACTGGCCCACCCCACCCGTGCTGGCAGAAGAGGCATGCTGTGGGCACTTGTCAGCCAAGGAATTCCAGCCAGCAGGGTCCAGGAGAAGAGCCTTTTCTGCCATGGTTCCTGCACTTTGGAACATCTTACCCCTCAAAGTGAGATCTGTTCCCACCCTTCTGACCTTCCGTAAGGGCCTGAAGACCTGGCTCTGCCAGCTGGCTTGGGGCGCCAATGGGGGAGTATCATGCTGGAGGTGGTTGATACATTAAGAAAAAATCCCACCTTCCATCTGCCCATTCTGCTCCCTCCCTCCCCATCTTTTAACTGTAATCTTACTTTTGATTGTATTTCTATTTCTATTGTTTTTAGAAATATTTGTTTTATGGTTTTATAGCTTTTAATGTTATAAGCTGCCCAGACACCCCTGACTTATGTGCTAACATTGAATAAGTAGTAGCTTTTTAACCTCATTACTCCAAAGAAAGAGGTGGCACATGTTGAATAATACAGGTAGTCCTTGAGGTATGAATGGCCGTTTAATGACTGTTTAAAGTTATGAATGCACCCCAAAATTGTACTTATGACAGAGGTTCAAAATTATGACCAACAATGAATATATTACCAAAAATACTATTTTTGTTTCAAACGATACCTATAAAACTGGAGAAAAAATTCTTTGAAGATTTAAACTCTCTAATTCAAAAATTTATTTGGCAAGGAATGAAAGCTAGAATTAAATTGAAAATGTTACAAGAAGCCAAGGGAAATGGAGGTTTTGGCTTGCCAGATTGGGTTTTATATTATCAAGCATCAGTGTTAACATGGATAAAAGAATGGATAACTCTTAGAAATAAAAGATTGCTGTATTTGGAGGGACATGACCTGCAACTTGGTTGGCATGCTTTTTTATGGTATGGAAAAAATAAAATGCATAAATACTTCCAAAACCACTACATTAGAAATGCACTATTATTAACTTGGGAAAAAATAAAATGTAAAATTTATTTGAAAATTCCAGGATGGCTTTCAACAATGGAAGCATTTGTACATCCAAATCTAGTCATTCTCGATAAAATATGGACATACAAAGATATTCTAAATTCTGAAGGGAACTTAAAATCCAGGCAAGAGATGGAAAATCAGGGCATCGATTTAACATGGTGGTCACATTTACAAATGCAAGTCAGATATGACAAAGATATTAAACAGTATGGATTTTATAAAGAGCAGCCTATGTTTGATCAGACATTACTAACTTCTGATGAAAAGTTAATTAAAAAAATGTACAATTTCTTATTAAATTTCAAAATGGAAGATGAACAAGTAAAAGAGACAATGATAGCATGGGCAAAGAATTTTGGATATAATATAGACTTAGAGAAGTGGCAAAGTTTGTGGGAAAGAAACTAAACTTATTGTTATGGTTCCGGCATATGAAACTCTTCAAAGAACTTCGAGGCATTGTTTACCTTAAAGAATCTTTACTCGAGCTGCAACACGTCGGCACTTACATAGTCCAAGCCAAGATCTGACTTCTCCTCCCCTCAGCACATAGATCAAAGCACAATTCCCTCCTACAACTAACAGTCATAAATCACATTCTCCAATTAGTTTGAAATGCTGGCTTTCCGCCCAGTTCTTTCTCGCGCCATGCCTTTAACATCTCTTATTACGATATTGTTATGTCTAACTAATTCCCATCACATTCCTCCCCCTCCCCTCAGCACATCTTTTTTTTAAAAAAATAATTTTTATTACCATTTTCCTTTATACAACTCTAATACATATTCAGCAGATTGTGTCATTTTTATATACTTCGGATCAGCATTCTATACAATATATACACTATATACTGTACATTCAATGTCTAACCCACAGTAGCCTTATGTATATTTCCAATTTTTGTTTCTATTATCTATCCAAGTATACCATTTTTCCCAAACCATGTAAAATTCCGAATTGTCTTTTTCTTTTAGTTCCAGCGTGAGTTTATCCATTTCGGCACATTCATATATCTTCTGAATGATCAATCCCTCTGGTGGTATATTGCGTTCCTTCCAATATTGTGCGAACGCAATTCTTGCCGCAGTTAATATGTGTAAAATCAGATATCTTATTTTCCTGTCAAATTTCTTTTTAAGTATTCCCAGGAGAAATGTTTCCGGGTTTAGTTCTATTTGGCATTTTGTTAACTCTTGTAGCCACCCTTGTATCTTAGTCCAATACTTTTTCGCTTCAGGACACAGCCACCAAGCATGAAAGAAGGTACCTTGACGATGGTTGCATTTCCAACATTTTGGGCTTTGATTCGGATACATTTTCGCCAGCCTTGCTGGGGCTAGGTGCCAACGATATAGCATTTTATACTGATTTTCCTTATATGCAGCGGATTTTGTTATGGTATAATTTTTGTTCCAAATTCTTTCCCAATCTTCTAATTCTATATTGTGCCCTATGTTTTTTGCCCATGCGATCATCAGTTCTTTCACCACCACCTCTACTCTATCAAATTCTAATAAATAATTGTATATTTTGGATATTAATTTTCCTTTGGGGCCTATCAATAGTTTATCTAGTTGTTTTGGTTCCGTGTCAATTCCATACTCTTCCATGTCTTTTTTGTATCTAGATTGCAGTTGTAAATATGGCCACCAATCAATAGATATTCCCTGTTCTTTTAGTACCAGATTATTTTTAAGCTTTCCCTGTTTATCTAAAATTTCTGAGTATCTGGGCATTTTGCTTATATCTAATGTATTGGGGTGGATCATTGCCTCCACGGTGGATAGCCAACCAGGAATTTTCATATAATGTTTTTTCTTTATATCATCCCAGGTTTGTAACAATGCATCTCTTATTTTATGTCTATAGAAATATGAGTGTGTCCTGTTCCCTTTATCCCACATAATAATTTGGGTAGAATGTTCATCTTAATAGTTGCAATCCTACCTAAAAGCGATAGTTGTAGTCTCCCCCATTTTTCCAAATCTTTCTTTATTTGTTGGACTAATACCATATAGTTATCCTCCTTTAGGGACGAACATCTCGCAGTCAGCCATATCCCTAAGTATTTTTTTTTTTTAACAATTTGTAAATCCATTTCCTTTTCTAATTCTTTTTTCTGATTTGTTGTTAAGTTTTTAACTATCATTTTGGTTTTCCTTTTGTTAATTTTAAGTCCAGATATTTCCCCATATTTTTCTATTTCTCGTATTAGAATGGGACCAGATTCCAAAGGTTCTTCAATGATAAATACCATATCGTCCGCGAAGGCCTGTGCTTTGTACTCTTCCCTTTTAATTTTCGTTCCCTTTATTTCTCGGTTTGCTCTAATTCTATTTAATAGTATTTCTAATGTTAGAATAAAGAGAAGTGGCGACAGTGGGCATCCCTGACGTACCCCCTTGGTTATTTGAAACGTGTTGGTAGTGTCCCCATTTACTATTACCCTAGCCTTCTGCATCTTATATATTGCCGCTATCATATTTTTGAATTTATTTCCCAATTCCATATGTCTAATTTGCCTAATCATGAATTGCCAATTTAGATTATCAAAAGCCTTTTGAGCATCCAGAAAAACAAGGGCCGCTTGTTTCTCTGGGTGGGCTTCATAATATTCCAGTATGTCTACTATTATTCTTGTGTTATCTCTTATTTGTCTATTTGGAAGGAAGCCATTTTGATCCGGATGTATTATCTCATTCAATACTCTTTTCAGCCTGTCTGCTATTATATTCATAAATATTTTATAGTCTGCATTTAAGAGGGATATTGGTCTGTAGTTACTGACTTGATTTTTATCTGTACCTTCTTTCGAGATTAAGGTGATGTATGCCTCCCTCCACGATTCCGGTATTTTCGCTTCGTGTAGTGCTTCGTTACATATTTCCAACAATATTGGTTCCATAATCTCACTCATTTTTTTGTAAATTTCCCCTTTTTCCCTCCTCTAATGGTATGATCCCTTCTTCCAACAAATAATTATCAATTTTATCCGTTGCTATTTCTTCTTGTTTATAAAGGTTCACATAATAATATTGTACAATTTTCTTTTTCTCTTCTTCATTATTTTGTAAGGTCCCCATCTCATCATATAATTGTTGGATAATCCGTCCTTCTTTTTCCTTCTTCAATTTATAAGGCAGCCATCTTCCAGTCTTATTAGCATGTTCAAAAAAGTATTGTTTAGAAAATTTTAAATTTCTGGCAATCTCCGCTTGCTCTAGTATGTTTAATTTATGTCTATCAAACGTCAAAGTTTCTTTAACTAATTCATCTCCTGGTTTTGTTTGGAGTTGATTCTCCAGTTTTCCAATTTCTTCCTTTAGAATATTATGCTGCTTCCATTTTTCCTTATTTTTCTTTGCGATATAAGCTATTGTTATCCCCCTTATATAAGCTTTCATAGTGTCCCATAGGTTTGTTAATGAAGTGTGTTGTTTTTTATTTTCTTTAAAAAATAATGTCAATTCCTTCATTATCCTTTCAATATATTCCTTTTCCTTTAAAATTTGGGGATTTAGTGTCCATCTTTTAATTTTTTTCCTTTGGCTTCTCCATTTTATCTCAAGGGGATTATGATCTGCCCACGTATTTGGGGAGATCTCAGTCTTTTCTATTTCTATAGATATTTCCTTATTCATCCACAGCATATCAATTCTAGACCAAGATGCATGGTGGTTGGAGTAAAATGTATATTTATTTTCTTTTGGATGTAGGGTTCTCCACATATCTATCAAATTTAATTCATCTATCATTCTAAAAAATGCACTCTGGACTTCCGGTGGCATCGTCTCAGCGGCGCGGGGGAAGGTGAACGGCTCCCATTCCCAGAACCCGATTATTTCACATTTTGGGGACCTTTCGGGGCACGGAGAGCCCGGAGGGCTTAGCGGACTAGAGGGGAAGTCCAGAGTGCAGCGTAGTGAAAGGCGATCACTTGCTGCAAAGAAGGACACCCCTGTCAAACCAACGTGAAAGTGTCTGCCATCGCATCATGGTGGACCTGAGGCTGCGATGATCCAGAGAGCACAGGGAAGAGAAGATTTTCATAGCAGATTGTGACATTTGAAGTGGCGGATTATCCTGAAAACCGCAAGGCTGATGACTGCTTGGAAAAGTGAGTCCTGATTGTTTGGCTAAAAGGGATCTCCAGTTGGGGGAGCGGGCGGCGACTCGGCGGGAGGAGCAGTGATTCAGCGGAATATGTTTAACCGCTAAAGTGGCGAAGAGGAGGAAGGACAAAAGTGTTCGAGCTAGTGGTGTGGTGGTGAGACGAGCGGACATTTCGGTCAGAATCTGAAGGAAAGGAGAAAGCGAAGAAGGAGAGAGATCGGGTATGCAAGAGTGACAGGAAAAGAAAAGAAAGGAGAAGAAGAGAAGCGGTGAGAGCAGACGACGGCACACCATGACGGCAAGAGAGGTCTGAGTGGATGAGCAACCCAACCAGAAAGTGGAGGGAGAACCCACTGCTTCAATAGAACTTTTGAACTGAGTGACCAGAAGAATTCGAGGCTGAATAAAAGTGGAGAAGTACAATAATAACTTAACAGACTATAGAAAATATATAAATATAATTGAGGCACTAATAACTTAAGAGGAGTATAACCGGGAGAAGATTTGAGGATTTACACTCCTTTAGAAGTAAATGCCTGAACTTTGCATTTAAGGCACACTTATTATTCTCTATTGATTAATTCTAAATTAACTAAGAAGATTCAAAGGACTAAATATACCTATATATTTTAGATATAAATATTAGGGGTACTGTAAGTATTTATTAATCAGTAACATTTATAAAATACGCATTTTATATAGAGCTAAGGTATTTATATATTTATATCTGAATCTAGCCACCTATAAATCTGGATATATTCACGTGTTTATAATTTAGCATTTAAAACTAACTATATAGATACTCTGAATTGCTTATATATTGATAACTGTAACTATACTTTTGTACAAATTGATAATTAGAATTAGAATCAAATTTAGATATATACTAAGTAATTGATATATACTAAATAAAATAATTAATATTTATATTTATACTTAGATCTGCTTATCGACTTAATTTAAAGTTCTTGGGATATTTTGATTAATTTACATAGATTATTGATATTGATATTTAAGCTGAATAATATACTAAGGTTGTTTAAAGTTGATTAAGAATAGAGATAGCTAGGATTAGCGGAATTGATTATCATTTAATACTTAGTACTACAAGGAGGGGAAAAAGAGGGGGGAAAAAACAACAACAACAACAACAAAAGATAGTTAACGGTTGATGACAGTGTGGAAAAATATTTATAGAATACTGGGAGAGCAAAGTAGGGTATTGAAAGAGATGACCAGTATTACAACAACGACTTTCAAGGCAGGGAAAAAAACTGCATCAAATCCAATGATAACAACGGCTTCCCCATTAAACCAACGGTCGACAGAGGGGTCACAAAAGACGGAAAAAACTAATACGACCCCAAACATGCAAACAATGCAAGCCACTTTGACACTGATCCAGGAAACAATGGTAAAAATGCAAGAAACAATGTTTAACAACCATGGAGAAATGAAATTTGACATTCAGAAATTGGATAATAAAATGAACTCAATCCAGGAAGCAATTCAGAAGAATGAGCAAAAAATAAAAATAATAGAAGACAAAATAGAACAGACTGGGGAAAAATTAGACCTGGTAGATCAGAAAATGACGGCAATAAACAAGGACCTCGAAGATTCAATAATTCAATTAGAAATGGACCGGGCATCATTTTTCCTAAGATTCCAAAATGTGACAGAGACGAAGGAGGAAGATCTAGGACAGATAATGGCAGGTATTATAGCAGAATCTCTCCAAAGGGACAAACAAGAAATTATGAACTAATTGGATGAAGTATATCGAATCCAAACGAATTATGCTAGATGCCATAAACTGCCCAAGGAGGTCCATATTAGATTTGCCCAAAAGAAAATCCGGGATATAGTGTACAATATCACCCGAGAAGAACCAATGACTTATAAGGAGAGGGAAATCATTACATTGAAGCAAACTCCTAGAAGGGTTCGAGAACAATGTAAAGACTATCGTTTCCTGGCCCCACAATTGAATAAACGAAAGATCTTGTTCAGGTGGATACTCCCGGAGGGAATGCTTATTTCATGGCAAGGCAAGAAGGTTAAAATCGACAGCTTAGTGATGGCACAGGACTTCTTTGACCAGTTGATGGGAAATGAAGAGGATCAGAGTGGTAGGGAGGAGATGGAGACCGTAAGCCAAGAAGAAGACCAAGCTAAAGGAGGAGCCCGGGAAGAGAGAAGGAAAGAAGGAAAAGAAATCCAAGAAATAAGAGGTATTAAAACAAGATCCCAAAAAGTTACAAGGGCAAACAGAGACTAATATCTGGTAGACAGACAACGGAATGGAAGATTTGAAATTAATATCAATAAACGTTAATGGACTAAACGCAGTAGTAAAAAGGAGACAAATATTAACAAAACTAAGTAAACAAAAGACAGATATAGTATGCCTCCAGGAGTTACACATCCGAAAACAAGATGAAAAATATTTAGAGTATAAAAAATTAGGGACACTTTATACAGCACTGGCAGAGAAGAAGAAGAAAGGGGTGGTGGTATATATTAAGGAAGGGATAAAGGCTAATCAAGTCTATGCAGACCCAAAAGGAAGAACCCTAATGATGGAAATAAAATGAGGGTATACTCAAATCTTGTTGGTAGCTATCTATGCGCCTAATAAAAACCAGGGGGAGTATTATAAGAAATTGCATGAAAAGATAATTGCAACAGGACATAGGAATATATGCATTGTAGGTGATTATAACGGGATAGTTGATATCCAAAAAGATTATGTTAGCGATAAAACTAATAAGAATAAAAGAAATATACTCCCCTCAGCACATCTAATTCTAAGTGTGATGCATAAGTTGGGGAAAAGGTTGCATTTCCATATGTTGTCAAAGCAAGAACATCCAATGTTAGCAGCGTTGACACTTATATAAAATGTTCTATAGATGGCACTTGCCACCACGAGGGGTCCGGGTGCCTTCTTAGGGGGAGGTCTTAAAGTGGATTCTCGTAAAGGTTTCAACAAGCTGCAATGGAAGACAGGGTGAATTCTCCCTAAAAGCCTAGGGAGTTTTAATTTTACTGTGACCGGGTTGATGATTCTTACAATGGGGAAAGACCCCAAGAATTTTGGTCCTAATTTCTTACTGCGTAATTTAAGGCGTAAATATTTAGTCGACAGATAGACCTTTTCCCCAACTTGGAATGTTCTTTGAGGGGCTCTCTTTTTGTCTGCCTGCTTTTTATAAGTCTCGGTAGTCTTTTTTAAAGCAGCTTTCATGGCTTTCCAAACCTCTTCCCACCCCCTCACCCATTGATCAAGTGTCTGAGAAGCGGAGGGCGCTTGAGGGTATTCAGGTATTGGGCTGACCTCTTTCCCTGTAGCTACTCTGAAAGGCGTGAATCCAGTGCTGCTGTAAACAGGGTTGTTGTAAGCCACCTGTGCAAAAGGGAGGAGGTCGGTCCAGTTGGTTTGTTGGTAGGAAATATAACATCTGAGATATTGCTCCACCATCTTGTTAGCGGCTTCCGCGGCCCCATTAGTAGCCGGGTGAAAAGCAGATGATAGACCTTGAGATGATCCAATTAATTTAAGAAAGCTCCTCCAAAACGTAGCTGTGAACTGCACCCCGCTGTCCGAAATTATTTGTTTAGGGGCTCCATGCAGACGGTAAATATGTTTCAAGAACAGTTTAGTCAGTCATTGGGCAGACGGGAGTCCTTTGCAGGCGATGAAGTGAGCCTGCTTTGAAAATAGGTCTATCACAGTCCAGATGACTGTATTTCCTCTACTTTCAGGGAGGTCTACTATAAAGTCCATAGCGATTTCTTCCCATGGTTGAGAAGGGTCTGCCACCAGCTGCAGTAACCCAGGGGGTTTCCCTGGAATTCTTTTCATGGTGGCACATACAGTACAACTCCTGACATAATTTTCCACATCCCGTTTTAACCCAGGCCACCAAAACTGCCGGCGGATGAGATGTAGAGTTTTAAAATATCCAAAGTGTCCAGCCTGTTTTGCGTCATGGCTGTGTTTGAGAGCATTAAGACGGAGGGCTTCTGGCAAGTACAATTTCCCCCCCTTCCAAGCCAGACCATCCCTGCATGTTAGGGAGGTTTGATTGTCCTTGAACCATTGATCGGTGAGGAGTTCTTGTTTTATTTTCTTTGCCCCAGCGTCATCAGGATTAGGGGCCCTGCGAGGCATGAGTTGAGCAGCAGTTTGTGGATTGGAGATAATTGCTTCATTAATCTCTTCACGCTGGCTTTTGTACTGGGGCAGTCTGGATAGACCATCAGCTAGGAAGTTTTTCCCTCCCGGAATGTACTTTAGAGTGAAGTTAAAATGATTAAAGTATTGTGCTCAGAGCACCTGTTTCGGGGACAATTTGCAGGGAGTTTTCAGTGCTTCTAGATTTTTGTGATCTGTCCATACTTCAAAAGGCACCTTGCTCCCTTCTAGATAGTGTCTCCAGTTTAATAGGGCCCATCTGATTGCAAAAGCCTCCTTTTCCCAGATCGCCCACCTCCTTTCACTCTCAGTAAATTTTTTCGAGGTGTAGGCGCAGGGTTGCAAGGCTCCACTTTGGTTCTTTTGCAGCAATACAGCTCCGACCTCCACGTCGCTGGCGTCGGCTTGAATTACAAAGGGCTCCCCTGGGCAGGGGTGCTTTAGGACCGGCTCAACAGCAAATAGTCTTTTTAGATTCTCAAAAGGGGTTTGACAGCCCATAGTCCATGCTAGTGGTTGGCTCGGTCACGGTTTCCCTCCTCCTTTGCCTGTTTTGAGTAGTTCTGTAAGGGGTAGGGCAATCTCAGCAAAGGAGGGGATGAATTGACGGTAGAAATTGGCAAAACCTAGGAAGCTTTGGAGCTGTTTGCGAGTCTTTGGGGGCTGCCATTCAATTACAGCTTTCACTTTGGCTGGGTCCATTTCAATGCCCTCGTTGGAAATTCTATAGCCAAGATAATCTAATGGGTTTTGGTGAAATTCACATTTTGACAGTTTGACATAAACTTGGCATTCAATAGTTTCTTTAACACTTCTCTTACCAGCTTTATATGATCAGTCATATTCGTGCTGTATATCAGGATATCATCAAGATACACCAGAACCCCTTTGTATAAATGATCATGTAGGACCTCATTAATCAACTGCATGAATACGGCTGGGGCCCCCTGTAGTCCAAATGGCATGACTTTGAACTGACAGCTCCCCATGGGGCAGTTGAAGGCAGTTTTCCACTCATCTCCCTCCTTTATTCTCACCCGGTAATATGCCTCTCTTAGGTCTAATTTAGTGAAGACACTCCCCTTAGCCAACTGGGTTAGTAAGTCCTTCAGGAGGGGGAGGGGGTATTTATTTTCCACACTCGCAGCGTTGAGACCCTTATAGTCTACGCAGAGACGAAGAGACCCATCTTTTTTTTCTTTAAACAACACAGGGGCTGCCACAGCAGACTTGGCCCATTCAATGAACCCCCTCTCTAGGTTTTTGTCCACGTATCGCTGCATCTCCTCCATTTCGAGGGGGGACATGGCGTACATTCTCAGTCGTGGGAGTTTGGCTCCTGGCAACAGTTCAATGGAACAATCATTGGGTCAGTGGGGAGGCAGGGTGTCGCATTCCTTCTCACTAAATGCCTCCGCCAGGTCTCCATATGTTGTCAAAGCAAGAACATCCAATGTTAGCAGCGTTGACACTTATATAAAATGTTCTATAGATGGCACTTGCCACCAACAAGATTAGCAAAAATGTTTAAAAATATGTCAGAGAAATGTTGGAAATGTAAACACAAACCAGGTACTTATTATCATATGTGGTGGAGATGTGTTAAAGCAAGGAGATATTGGACAATAATCCACACTTGGTTAGAAAAAATGTTAGAGAAACACATAGAGTATAAATCTGAATTTTTTTTACTAGGTATAATGCCAGAAAAACGTGATAAGCAAAGTACATATTTGATTCTACATGTGATAACAGCGGCAAGAATTATATTTGCACAATATTGGAAGAACGAAGAAATACCACCAGAAGAAGAAATAATCAAAAAAATATTAGACTGTGTGGAAATGGACAGACTTACTTTAAGGTTGAAAGAAAAAGAAGAAACAGAATATTTTCAAACTTGGGTCCTATTTTATCAATGGTTAGAGAAAAGATTTAGGGATTAGGAATTTAATTTGTATTAGTGAATAAGATACTCAGACAACACTTTTTGTTGAATAATTATTATTGAATTCTGTTAAAAATAATAATAATAAAACTTTATAAAAAAAAAAATGATGAACAAGAGGCCTCTGCAGACATGTGTCCTAGATTCAGTCACTCCTGAAGCGGTGGCCATTTTTAGCCCTGTGACTGCCCTTTTTTGCCCTCAGTTATGACAGATAATTTCCAAGGCCCATATGGTCAGTGCATTTTTACCCTTGGTCACATGACCAATCAAGATCAGAGCCTTTGCAGCTGGCCTTTTTTTCCACTCATTGCTGCCCCTGTTGCTTCTTTCATTGCTGTTGCCTTGAGGACTGGAGTACTGTAGTTGCCTTTGTAGGTACTTTAAAATTTTATTTTTCATTATAGTACTGCCCTTGTTTGTAAGTACTTTACAAAATGCTGTTCTTGTTTGTAAGTACTTTACAAAGGTTTTTTTCATTACTGTGTTTGCATTTGCCTTGGAACTGCTTGCAAAACTACTAGCCAGCGTCTACAGAAAGCAGATTTAGTACTGTAAAATTCCTTTGCTGTCAGGGCCCACTTCAAAACCTCATCCCAAGAAAGCAGAACTAGTGGAAGCAGTTTCTTCCAAAAGGAACTTTTATTAGGAGAAGCTGATAGTAGGCATACTAGACAGGATCTGAGGATTTCCCGCTCAGATCGATAGGTAAAAGTGTCCCAAGCAAAACCCCACCCCATAGTTCATCCGGTCAGTTCAAACGGCCCAATCCCCAGGTGTTGGGCTCCTCGTGGGAACAGGGAGATAACATCGGGCTGTCTCTGGTTGTAGCTGCGATGTTTAGGCGGCTCTTTGCACCTTCTCTGGGAGCGTGGAGATAAAGCAGTCGCCGGAGGTTGCATTCCATTCTTCCCCTCCCTTTTGCTAGCTGACAGTAAGGGATGGGAAAGTTCACAAGAAATAATGCAGGAAAGCAAAGTGTTACATTAAAGCAATAGAGGAAGTCAAGGCAATAACCCTCAAGCACTCCCCCCTCCCCCCTAGGAGTATGGCAGAACCCAGGATGAGAAGAGAGTGAGATTCGGGTCAGCATGAAAGAAGAGAAAATAGCAAAAGCGGGAAGGGGGGAGGAAAGGATTGGGGAATCTATCGATATGGGTTCTGACATCCTGCCTCCCTTAAAAAAAGAGAGGTCCACCTGTGGAGAGATAAAGATAAAGGCAAATGGGTTAGTCAGGTTTGTTTGGGTATTCTGTGTGAAATTTTTCCACTAACTTTGGAGCGTTGTGGCGTTTGTGGACCCATTCGTTTTGGGAAGGTGGAAGGTGTTTCCAGGCTACTAAGTATTGGGTTGAGCCGTGATATTTCCTGGAGTCTAGAATGTCTTTTATTTCAAAATGTTGTTCTCCCTCTACCATAATGGGAGGGGGAGGGGGAGCAACAGCTGGTCTTAAGGGCGACTGTTGCTCTTGCTTGAGGAGGCTGCAATGGAAAATGGGGTGGATTTGCCTGAGTGATTTTGGGAGTTTCAATTCCACCGTTACTGGGTTTATGATTCTAATGATTGGGAATGGTCCTACGTATTTCGGCCCTAGTTTCTTTGATGGCTGTAGGGATTTTAGGTATTTGGTTGAGAGATAAACCATTTCTCCTATTTTGAATGGCTCCGGCTCGATTCTTTTCTTGTCTGCTTGCGCTTTGTAAGTTTGTCTAGCCTCGTCTAGCGCTTTTCTAACTACCGGCCAGGTATTTTGTAATTGAGCGATCCATTCCTTTAGGGAGGGGATGGCTGGTTCGTTGGGTGATAGTTCTGGCATTGGATTGAAACTTTGGCTGGTGGCTACTTGGAAAGGGGTGTAGCCAGTGCTGGAGTGGACTGCATTGTTGTAGGCGACTTTGGCGAACGGAAGTAAGTCAGTCCAGTTTGTTTGCTGGTAATTAATAAAGCATCTTAAATATTGTTCAAGTACTGAGTTCGAACGTTCCGTCCCACCATTCGTTTGCGGGTGATGACTAGATGACAGTCCCTGGGTGGTTCCCAAAAGGGATAGGAACTCTTTCCAGAACTCTGATGTGAATTGCACCCCCCTGTCTGATATGATGCGCTGGGGTGCCCCATGTAATCTGTAGATGTGTTGAACAAACAGTTTTGCTAGGGTTTTGGCGGTTGGGATTTTCGGGCAGGGAATGAAATGCACTTGCTTGGGAAATAGGTCTGTCACCACCCAAATAACTGTATTCCCACTGCTTTCTGGTAGTTCTACTATAAAATCCATGGAGATTTCTTTCCATGGTGCTGAGGGACTTGCTACCGGCTGCAGCAGCCCGGGTGATTTTCCTTGCAGTCTTTTTGCTGCTGCACATGTAGGGCAGCTGGCCACATAGCTTTCAATGTCCTTTTTGAGAGAGGGCCACCAGAATTGTCTTTTGATTAGATGTAGTGTTTTCACGAATCCAAAATGGCCCGCTGATTTTGTATCATGGCATAACTGCATAAATGTGAGCCTTTGGCTTTTTGGTATGTATAACTTCTCTCCCACCCAGGGTAGTCCATCTGTGATTGTGCATAGGTTTTTGTGGCTTAGGAACCATTCATCGGTTTCTAAGGCTTTTCTGAATTCGATCCCGGCTTGGCTGGCTAATGGGCTTTTCAATTTTGCTTGTGCCCGGGTAGTTACTCATGCCGCTAGTTGCGTTTCGGGCATAAGAGGCTTTGTAACACTAGGTTTGGTACTGTTGTATTGGGGCATGCGGGAGAGTGCATCGGCTAGGAAGTTCTTCCCCCCTGGAAGGTGTTTGTATCATGGTTCCAACTAATGGAACACTTCAAAGAACTTCCAGGCATTGTTTATGCTAAAAGTCTTTAATCAGTGAAAACAGCATCGGCACGGTATGGATGAATGCCAAGATCTGAATTTCTCTTACTTGCACATAACTTTTCCGGCTATTCCCCTCCCCTATTTTGCAGTCATAAATCACATTTTCCAATTAGCCTGAAGGGCAAAGATTCACTTCCGTTCCTTATCCCGCGCTTTCCTTATCTTTCTCCTCCCCTCCCACCATCATCTGAATTAACTCTAAAAATACCAGACAGTTCTGCATATTTTGTCAAAGCAAGAACATCCAATTTTAGCAGCATTGACATCCGGCCCCTCTTACAAAAAGGATAGGTCCTGTATGTGAACAAAAGCATATGTCAGGGATTATCTCTTGGTTTGTTGGGGTTTTTCTCATGAAACTTTTTGATGAGTCGGTCAGCCTTCACATCGCTAGATTTCACCCAACTAGCTTCGGACAGCGAGTAACCCTTCCATTGTACTAGGTACTGCAATTTCCCTTTAAAATTTCTAGAGTCAAGAATACGTTTCACTTCGTAGTGAGTCTGACCTGCTACCACGAGGGGCCTGGGTGCCTTCTTATGGGGAGAGGTCTTAAAGTGGAGCCCAGACAAGGTTTTAACAAGCTGCAATGGAAGACAGGGTGAATCCTCCCTAAAAGCCTAGGGAGTTTCAATTCTACTGTGACGGGGTTGATGATCCTTACTATGGGGAAAGGCCCCAAGAATTTTGGTCCCAATTTCTTGCTGGGCAATTTGAGGCGTAAATATTTAGTTGACAGATAAACCTTTTCCACAACTTGGAATGTTCTTTGGGGAGCCCTCTGTTTATCAGCCTGCTTTTCATAGGTCTCGGAAGACTTTTTTAACGCAGTCTTCGTGTTTCTCCAAACTTCTTCCCACCCCCTCACCCATTGATCAAGTGTCTGGGAGGCGGAGGGCACCTGAGGGTATTCAGGTATTGGGCTGAACTCTTTTCCCGTGGCTACTCTGAAAGGCGTGTAGCCGGTACTGCTGTGAACAGAATTATTGTACGCCATCTCTGCGAAAGGGAGGAGATCAGTCCAGCTTGTCTGTTGGTAGGAAACGTAGCATCTGAGATATTGCTCCACCATTTTGTTAGCAGATTCTGCAGCCCCATTGGTGGCCAGATGAAAAGCAGATGATAAGCCTTGAGATGATCGAATTAATTTAAGGAAGCTTCTCCAAAACATCGCTGTGAACTGCACCCCCCTGTCCAAAATTATTTGCTTAGGGGTGCCATGCAGCTGGTAGATATGTTTCAGGATCAATTTGGTCAGTCGTTGGGCAGATGGGAGTCCTTTGCAGGCGATGAAATGAGCCTGCTTCAAAAACAGGTCTATCGCAGTCCAGATGACAGTATTTCCTCTATTTTCAGGTAGGTCTACGATAAAGTCCATAGCTATTTCTTCCCAGGGTTGGGAAGGGTCTGCCACCGGCTGCAGTAACCCAGGGGTTTTCCCCTGGATTCTTTTCATTGTGGCACATACGGTACAACTCTTCACATAATTTTCCACATCCCGTTTCAGTCCAGGCCACCAGAATTGCCGGTGGGTAAGATGTAGAGTTTTTAGGTATCCAAAGTGTCTAGCCTGTCCAGTGTCCATCATGGCTGTGTTTGAGAGCATTTAGACGGAGGGATTCGGGTAAATACAGTTTCCTTCCCTTGTAAGCCAAACCATCCCGGCACGTCAAGGAGGTTTGATTATCTTTGAACCATTGATCGGTGAGGAGCTCTTGTTTTATTTTCTTTACCCCCAGGGTCATCAGGATTTGGGACCCTGCAAGGCGTGAGTTGAGCGGCAGTTTGTGGATTGGAGATAATTGCGTCATTAACCTCTTCATGTTCGCTTTCTCGATAGCGCATCAGCTAGGAAGTTTTTTCTTCCTGGTATGTACTTTAGAGTGAAGTTGAAGCGGTTAAAGTACTGTGCCCACCGCACTTGCTTTGGGGACAATTTGTGGGGAGTTTTCAGTGCTTCTAGATTTTTGTGATCTGTCCATACTTCAAATGGCACCTTGCTCCCTTCTAGATAGTGTCACCAGTTTAACAGGCCCCACCTAATACCGAAGGCCTCCTTCTCCCATATTGCCCATCTCCTCTCGCTTTCAGTAAATTTTTTAGAGGTGTAAGCGCAGGGTTGTAGAACTCCACTTTTGTTCTTTTGTAGTAATACAGCTCCGACTGCCACGTCGCTGGCGTCAGCTTGGATTACAAAGGGCTCCCCTGGGCAGGGGTGCTTTAGGACCGGTTCAGCAGCAAATAGTCTTTTAAAATTCTCAAAAGCTGTTTGACAGCTCATAGTCCATGTAAGTGGCTGGCCCGGTCGCAGTTTTCCTCCTCCTTTGCCTTTTTTGAGTAGTTCTGTAAGGGGTAGGGCAATCTCAGCAAAGGAGGGGATGAATTGACGATAGAAGTTGGCAAAACCTAAAAAGCTATGAAGCTGTTTGCGAGTCTTTGGGGGCTGCCACTCAATTATCGTTCTCACTTTGGCTGGATCCATTTCTACACCCTCGTTAGAAATTCTGTAGCCAAGATAATCTAATTGGGTCTGGTGAAATTCACATTTTGACAATTTGGCATAAAGCTTGGCATTCAATAGTTTCTTTAACACTTCTCTCACCAGCTTTATGTGATCAGTCATATTTGTGCTGTATATCAGGATATCATCAAGATACACCAGAACCCCTTTGTACAAGTGATCATGTAGGACCTCATTAATCAACTGCATGAATACAGCTGGGGGCCCCTGTAGTCCAAATGGCATGACTTTGAATTGATAGCTCCCCATGGGGCAGTTGAAGGCAGTTTTCCACTCGTCTCCCTCTTCTCACCCGGTAATATGCGTCTCTCAGGTCTCATTTAGTGAAGATGCTCCCCTTAGCCAGGTGGGTTAGTAAGTCCTTCAGGAGGAGGAGGGGGTATTTATTTTCCACACTCACCGCGTTCAGACCTTTATAATCCGCACAAAGACGAAGAGACCCATCTTTTTTTTCTTTAAATAACACAGGGGCTCCCACAGAAGATTTGGCCCGTTCAATGAATCCCCTCGCTAGGTTTTTGTTCATGTATCGCTGCAGCTCCTCCATTTCGAGGGGGGACATAGCGTACATTCTCGGTCGTGGGAGTTTGGCTCCTGGCACCAGTTTGATAGAGCAGTCATTGGATCTGTGAGGGGGCAGGGCATCACATTGTTTTTCACTGAATGCCTCCGCTAGGTCCCGGTATTCGCTGGGGATGAGTGGTTCGCCTGGTGGCGGTGAGGCAGTCATGTGTGCTCGCTCATTAGGTGGCCTAAAGTGTCCCGCAACATCGGTTGAATCAGTGGGAGGTTTAGGCCCTATAACTAGTCTCACAGTTCTCATTCATTTTTCCCACCAGATAAATGGTTTCCATTTGTCCAACCAGGCTAGTCCTAGGATCACCGCCTCAGTCATTTTTGGAGCCACCAGGAAGTGAATAAACTCCCAGTGCTCACCTATTTCTAGGCGTAGGGGTTCAGTTAATTGCGTGACAAGAGTCCCTCCCATCAGGGAGCCATCAGCTTGCTCAAACCTCACGGGCTTGGAGAGCAGTTTTGCTCTTATACCCAATTTCACGGCAAATGGCAAGCTAATGATGCATCGGGAGCATCCAGAATCGATTAGCACGTTTAAGTCTATTTGTGCCCCCGACTTAGGGATTATATGTTTGGCGGGCAGTGAAAAAGGCGGGATGTGTTGACTCACCATCGAGTCATTCTCTCCTTCGTCGTCGCTGTCGAAGGAAGGTAGAGCGGGGGCGGGTCCACCCGGAGTCCCGGCGTCCTCCTGTGTGGGGTGTGTGACCTGGGCAAGAGGTTCCTGTGTGACCCGGTTGGATTTCTCTCTCGTTAGCCGCTGGGCAGGTTTGTTTCTCGCTGCTGGTCCCAGTCTGCTCTGTTGTTGGGGGTAAGGGACTGGACAGTTTGCTGCTCAATGTCCCTCCTTTCCGCACCAGAAGCACTTAATTGACAGGCCTGCAGGTTGCCTTGGTCTTTCAGCCATCGCAGTAGTTGGACGTTTTCGTGGTGGTGATTGCCGTTCGGTTTGCTCCGGCTTCGGCTCGGATTCAGGTGGGGGAGGCTTCTTATAGCGGGCGAGCTGAACGTCTAGCTTCACCGCTGCCTGGTACCATTCTTGCAGCTGATCCAGTACTGCTCGATAGATGCAGGCCTGAGAGAGGTGGTCGTCTAATCCCTCAATGAAGCGATGGATTAGGGATTGCTCAGGCCACCCCTCTGTTCGACCTGCTATCTTGCGAAACTCTCGCACGTACTCCAGGGCAGGCCTGCCGGCTTGTTTTATTTTGTGGATTTGTTCTCCTGCTTTGAGGCCAATGGATGGGTCCTCAAATCTTTCTCTCATCCCTAGGAGGAAGAGGTGGGGGTCCTCCAATTCAGGGGCTTGCTGATTATATAAATTGTTCAGCCATTCGGATGCTTCTCCCTCTAGGCTGGATGCAATCACATTGACCATGGCGCCTAGGTCCGGGTAGAGATAGGCCCAGCGGTTCAAATGAGAGCGCACTTGGTTGAGGAAGAAAATCAGCTTTTCTGGGTCCCCATCGAAGGTTGCTCTAAAAGGTGGATCCCCCCACTGTGGCTGTTGCACCCCCAGTTGCTGCTGGTCCCATCCTGACTGCTGCATGCCCAGGGGTTGCACGTTCAGAGGCTGTGGCCACGCCCCCTGCTGCTGTAGGCCCCTCAGCGGTTGCTGTGCGTTCGGGGGCGGTGACAAATCTCCTTGCTGTGGTCGTCTTCCCACCAGCTGCTGATCTCCTGGCTTCTGTACCACCCCAAGTTGTTGCAAGGCCTCTATTAGTTGTGGCAAGCTCAGAGGCTGTTGACCATCCACCTGCGGGGGATGCCAAACTCCCCATTGCTGCAGAAGCCTCAGACTGGGATTCCCTCTCTCTTCAGGGCTGGAGGCCCTGGCAGGGGAAGACAGGGTCTGGAAGGCTGTCTGATCTGCAATGGAGGGGCTGTAGGCTCCTCTCTGCAGGAGTTGATTTTTGCTTCTCATCTCTAGCTTTTCAAATCTTTCCAGTGACACACCCAAACCTTCAGTGGCAGACAATCTGGTAGCTCTCCACCAGTCTGCTTTTGAAGCCTTTGAGGGTGGCAAGGCAGTCTCGAGGCATCTGGAGTCTCTGCTGGGCTGGGCCCGGGCTGACGGCCAGATCAGCTCTCCTAGCTGCTTGGGTTCCGCTTTTATCTGCCAGCCGATTATCTGCCAAAACTCATCTTCCCACAGCATGCTGTCTGTTGCTTCCCCCTCTGGGGTATCAGCAGCTGCCGGGTCATCGTCTTCAAGCAGGTTCTCTTTTCCCATAATGAAATTTCCTCCTGAATCTTTTCCAGCTTCTCTCAAGTCTAGAGACAGCGGCTGGAGTTCAGGACCCCAGGTAGTTTGAAAAGAAAGTAGATCTTGGCATGATGTCATGGTTCCGACTAATGGAACACTTCAAAGAACTTCCAGGCATTGTTTATCCTAAAAAGTCTTTAATCATGTAACAAAGTTTCGGCACGGCATGGAGGATGCCAAGATCTGAATTCCCCTCCCCTGAGCACATATTTTGCTAGCATATTTCCCTCGCTTAATTTGCTGTCATAAATCACGTTCTCCAATCAGTTTGAAGGGCAAAGGTTCCCTTCCGTTTCTGTAGCGCGGGTTTCTTATCTAAACTAATCCCCACACACATTCTTTCTCCTCCCCTCCCAGCATCATCTAAGTTAACTCTAAAAATACCACACAGCTCTGCATATTTTGTCAAAGCAAGAACATCCAATGTTAGCAGCGTTGACACTGGCGTTTTGTCTTGGGGTTTTTTCATGCTTAATATGGTCCTTACTCCTTCTAGAACTAGCTTGCAGGTCCCTGGGGTGATGACATAACCTAAGTAGGTTACCTCTTGTTGGAGGTACTGGAGCTTTGTTGGGGATGCTTTATGCCCCATCTTTGCCAAGCAGTAAAGCAGGTGGTGAGTGTCAGTGCGGCAGTCCTCCTCCGTTTCGGAAGCTAAAAGCAGATTATCCACTTATTGGATGAAGGTGGATTTGCAGGGCAAAAGGATGGAGGACAGATCTGTTTTTAGGATTTGTGAGAAAAGGGTTGGGGACTCTGTATACCCCTGAGGGAGACGAGTCCAAGTATATTATTGGTCTTCCCAAGTAAATGCGAATAGATACTGGGAAGCCCGGTCTACTGGAATACTGAAAAAAGCCGCACACAGGTCAATCACAGAAAAGCATTTAGCTGTGGCTGGAATTTCAGTAATTATTGTGGCAGGGTTAGGCACTACTGGAGCCCTTGGTATTACATAATTATTAATGACTCGCAAATCATGCACAAAGTGATAAATGGGGTTCCCCTCTGCATTGGTCCGGGGTTTCCTTACTGGGAAAATTGGAGTGTTACATGGGGATGTACACTTCTGGAGGACCCCTTGCACTATGTATGCCCAGATTAGTTTCCTAATCGGCTCAATTGCCTCTGCCTGGATCTTGTATTGGGGTATGCAAGGGGGTGGCCTTTACCTGTATCTTTACTGTTGTGGCACTCTTTAGGAGGCCCACCTCTGTGGAGTTCCATCCCAAGAGGGTAGGTCTTGCAAATCTGGGTGCAGTGGGTTTTCCTTACTCGGGTTTTGGGTAATAAGGCAGTGAATCTGTTTAGTTGGGATGTCTAAGGTGAGCCCACCTGGGGAGCATTTTATGGTAGCTCCCAATTTACATAAAAGGTCTCTGCCTAACAGCGAGAGGGGAGATTGAAGACAAACCATGAAGGAATGATCCAGGGAAAAGGGACCGACTTCCACCTGCATATCAGTGAATTCCACAGGTATTATTCTCCCCCCCCCAATCCAATAATATTGTGTCTTGCCCATGGCACCATTGATCCTTTAAACGGTGGCTGTGTAATGAAGGATGATGTTGCTCCGGTGTCGACTAGATACTCGTAATCCTTCCCTCCTATTGTAAGGGTCAGGAGGGGCTCACCTTCAGGGCCACTCCTTAAGAGTATAGCAAGGCCAGTGAAGGTGGCATGATATTCAGTTACTTCAGTCTTTAGTCATAACGCATCAGTGTTATCTTGGAATTGTATGTGATGAGGTGGTTTGTGAGCTTCATGATCTCGGTAAGCAGGAGATCCCTATACCAATGATGGTGAACCTTTTAGACACCGAGTGCCCAAAAACCACCCCGCTCCCCGCCTGCCAAGAGAGTTTTAGGATTGGGGACCGGGTTTATCTGTCTACTAAGTACCTTAAGCTAAGGCAGCCTTGCAAGAAATTGATACCTAAGTAAATAGGACCTTTCTCAACTGTGAAAGTCATAAATCCAGTAACTGTGGAGTTACGGTTACGAAAAGAATTGAAGCGAGTTCACCCAGTGTTCCATTGCAGCTTATTGAAACCATTCAAAAAGTCCAGCTTAAGACCAGAGGCAGAGGAACCCCCTCCTCCTATACTGGTGGAGGGGGAGAAGCATTATGAAATTAAGAAAATACTAGACTCAAGGATTTCTAGGGGAAAGTTACAGTACCTAGTCCTGTGGAGAGGCTATCCCTTAGCAGATGCTGAGTGGGTAAAAGCCCAGGATGTTAAAGCTGATCGATTGATATGGAAGCTTCATGAGAAATACCTGCAACGTCCAAGGTGATTATGTCTGAATGTTTGAATACGTGTACTTATTATTTCCTTATGTCTATTTTTTTTCCAGGGAGTCAGCATATCAAGGTTGAATTGCTAAGATGCTTGCTAACCTCTATAGCTGCTCAACTTGCCATAGAAACAGGGGGGAGGGGAAGTCTGGGAAACAAACAGGAGTTTCAGGAAGCCGTCCATGGACTGTGAGAACCAAGGTCATCCAAAGGAGGTGTCTGGCAGAGAAGTGGACCGTTCCCATAACAAACAGAAAGAATGTGATTGGCCAATGTGAACACATGGTGGGTGGGGGTTATGAAAAGCTATTGTTAACTAACCAGAACTTCATGCAGGAAACTTAGAGTTGATTTTACTTCTACAGTGCCGGGATGTGTATTCAATAAAAAATTATCTCTTATGCCACCTCAAGGCTGTAGAGTTTCTTTAATGTTGGATTTGCCAGCCGGAAGGTTGACAATGGGTTTGTTAAAAACAGATCATGCCAAACCCATCTTATTTCATGCTTTCACAAAGTGACTAAATTAGTAGACCAGTGAAATGCTGTGGACATAGTATACTTAGACTTCAGCAAGGTATTTGACAAAGTAGACCACAACATACTTCTTGGTAAACTAGAAATATGTGGGATAGACAGCATCACCACCAGATGAATTTGTAACTGGCTGACAAACCATACTCAACGAGTAGTCCTTAATGGTACTACATCTATATGGAGAGAAGTAAGCAGTGGGGTACCACAAGGTTCTGTCTTAGGCTGAGTACTCTTTCATATCTTCATAAATGACTTAGATGAGGGAATAAAAGCAGAATTCATCAAATTTGCAGATGACACTAAGCTGGCAGGAGTAGCCAACACCCCAGAAGACAAGCTCAGGATCCCAAAAGATATTGACAGACTTGAACAATGGGCCCTATCCAACAACATGAAATTTAATGTGGAGAAAAGCAAGGTTTTACATTTAGGCAGGAAAAATCAAAGGTATTAGTACAGATTAGGCGAGACCTGGCTCAAAAACAGTAACTGTGAGAGGGACCTTGGAGTCCTAGTGGATGATCACTTGAATATGAGCCTGCAGTGTGCAGTGTGCAGTAGCAGCCAAAAGAATACAATCCTGGGTTGTATAAAGAGGCATAGAATCAAGATCAGGCAAAGTATTAGTACCACTTTATAAAACCCTGGTAAGACCACACCTGGAATACTGCAACCAATTTTGGTCACCATACTACAAAAAAGATGTTGAGACTTTGGAAAAAATTCAGAGAAGAGCAACTAAGATGATCAAAGGCCTAGAGACTAAAACATATGAAGAACGGCTGCAGGAATTGGGTTTGGCTAGTCTAAGAAAAGAAGATATAGGGGTGACATGATAACAGTATTCTAGTATTTGAGGGGCTGCCACAAGGAAGGGGGGGTCAAATTGTTCTCCAAAACACCAGAAGGCAGGACAAGAAACAATGGTTGGATACTGTTCAAAGAGAGAAGCAACCCAGAATTAATGAGAAACTTCCTAACAGTGAGGACAATTAACCAGTGGAACAGCTTGCCTTCAGAAATCATGGGCGCTCCATCACTGGAGATTTTTAAGAGACTAGACAGTCACTTGTCTGAAATGGTATAGGTTCTCCTGCTTCAGTATGGGGCTGGACTAGAAGACCTCCAATGTCCCTTCCAGCTCTATTCTATTCTAAATAGGTGCCATTGATTTTTATTCCATCTTTTGCTCAGTCTAGTCTGCATTAAGAGAGGGATAGAATCAAGATCACGTGAAGTGTTAATACCACTTTACAATGCCTTGGTAAGGCCACACTTGGAATACTGCATCCAATTTTGGTCACCACAATGTAAAAAAGATTTTGAGACTCTAGAAAGAGTGCAGAGAAGAGCAACAAAGATGATCAGGGGACTGGAGGCTAAAACATATAAGGAACGGTTGCTGGAATTGGGTATGTCTAGTGTAATGAAGAGAAGGACTAGGGGTGACATGATAGCTGTTCTGTTTCCGAAGAAAAGACATCGAGGCGAGGCAGGAGTAACAAACACAACTTCTTTATTGAGATCACGAACAGAACAGAACAGAACACAAAATGGCGCCAAGGCCTTTTATACTCCCTTGCAAGGGACAGCGTCAGCCAATCAATGCAAGGCTAGTCTCCCGCCTTGCGCATGCGCACAAAGCTGGAGACAGCCCGTCTGGTCCCGGGCAATCACGTGGTTTGCCCGGGCCTTCTGCAGCCTCCTGAGCCTGCTGAGTCATTCAGCAGTCCCAGGACATAACACCCCTCCCCACTTGGATAAAACAATAAGTGAATACTTACTGTTTTAGAGCAGCACACATATACATGTATTCGGTTACCATGTTATTATTTCTAAACACAGTTGTGCCTGCACACTGGCAGACCCCTTCATTCCATTTCTTGTATTTACAAGAATACCTCCAATTGTTTCATACTATCAACAGAACACCCTTCTAGAGTGTGTCCTGAGTCCTAGAGAACTATTAAGCCTCCCTTATACTTGACAGGAACCTCACATAGTCCTTTAGATGTTTGGGTGGACCCTTGGCCCGCTCTGACCTTATTGGAGCCAGCATGTGTGCCTGGCGTGCCATCTCGCCTGCTAGACTAGGCAGACCAGGACCTTGATGCCCCCAAGACCCAGGCAACCCTCCAAACTGCTGACTGGCTGGATCCGCTAAACCCAAACCAGAGTTCCTTGGTGGGGTGGAGTTCCCCAAGTCCAGTGGTGGGGTGGAATTCCCCAAATCCACAATGGACCCCTCTTGGGAACACTGTCCTTCGAGCCCAAGACCAGCAGCTGGAGTGGCCTGAGTAGCCGATTGACAGCAATGTCCCATAGACCCGGTGCCTGTGCCAGAGTCAGGAGCCGCCTCCATGGCAAAACCCCCTTCAGGAACATGTGCAAGAACATTTGAAGGTTCCTCTTCGCGGAGAGACTGTGGTCCACAATCGTAATTGTGGTCCTCCTCCCCCCCGAGAGCAGAGCCAGGAGCGGAAGAGTGGCTGGGAAGCCTCCAGCGCAGTTGGTCAATGTGACGTCTGAGCACACGACCATCATCCAAGGCCACTTCATATGACAGCGGCCCAGAGACCTTGCATACCACTGCTGTCACCCAGAGATGTCCAGGTCCATAGTTCCGTGACCAGACCGGATCGCCCACCTGTAGTCTCCTAGGTGCCCGCGGCTGTGACACCTGTGAAGCCACCCGGTCGGGGTGCAACCTGTCCAGCTTAGTAATGAGTCTGCGACCCCAGCGGAGTTCAGCTGGGCTCTTTCCAGTGGCAGTGCAAGGTGTGGTGCGGTGACAAAGAAGAAAGTCAGCTAACCTGTGATGCTAGTTCCCGTGAGTGATTCTCTTTAAAGCATCTTTGGTAGTACGCACCATACACTCAGCCTGGCCATTGGAAGCTGGATGGAATGGCGCAGATTTGGCATGCCGGATCATGTTGGCTTGGAGAAAACCCTGAAACTCAGAAGATGTGAATTGGGGTCCATTGTCTGAGACAAGGACATCTGGAAGACCATGTGAGGCGAAGATTCCTCTCAGCACCTGGATGGTCCTAGCAGTAGTAGTGGAGGAGACAGGAACAACCTCTAGCCACTTGGAATGGCTGTCCATGAGGAGAAGGAAGAATTGCCCCTGAAAGGGCCCAGCGTATTCGATGTGTACCCTCGACCATGGGGTATGTGTCTCCTCCCACCTATGTACAGGGGCCTGGGGCATTTCTGGCCTTGACTGTTGGCACACTTGGCACCCATGCACCTGGGTCTCGATCTCTTTATCGAGCCCAGGCCACCAGAGGTGGCTACGTGCAAGCGCCTTCATCCGGACTATTCCCGGATGTCCCTCATGCAGAGAGAACAAGACTCTAGTCCTCAATGAGGCCGGAATGACTACCCGGCTGCCCCATAGGATACATCCTTTGAAAGTGGAAAGCTCGTGCTTCCTTTGCCAGAAACTCTGGAATTCTGCACCCGGACACGTGTCAGGCCATCCTGACAACACCCATGTCAGCACGCGTGTAAGCGTGTGATCAGTGGCAGTTTCTGCAGCCACGTCCCTAGCATTGAGGGGAGATTCAGGCAATTCCTGAATGGAGAGAATGTGAAGAGCAGGAGCCGGATCTGCCTCTACCTGCTGTAGGGGTAATCTGCTGAGGCCATCTGCATGGCCCATTTCTTTACCTGGTTTGTGAACCAGGGTGTAGTCATATGCTGACAGGAAAATTGACCATCTCAGCATTCTGGGAGATATTATGTGAGGGGTTTGTTTGTTTGTTGTAAACAAACCCAGCAAAGGCTTATGGTCTGTGTAAACCGTGAAATGGCGGCCATACAAGAAATCGTGGAATTTCTTTATGCCAGCCACTATTGCCAAGGCTTCTCTGTCAATCTGCGCATAATTACGCTCTGCAGATGAGAGAGTCCTGGAGTAGTAGGCCACAGGGACTTGTGTCCCATCAGCCTTGAGGTGGCTCAGCACAGCCCCAACCCCATAAGGGGATGCATCACAGGCTATGCACACAGGCAGTTGCTCATTGAAATGCGCTAAAACCGCATTTGAAGAGAGCAAGGCCTTGACCTCTGTGAAGCTCCTTTCATGAACTTTTGTCCATTTCCATGGAGCCTGTTTGTCCAAGAGCCGGTGTAACGGCTCAGCCACTGCAGCCTTGTGGGGAAGGAAGGAATGATAAAAATTTAACAGCCCCAGGAAGGCTTGAAGCTCACTCTTCGACTGGGGGCTTGGGGCCTGCTGAATTGCTTGAAGCTTGGATTCCGCAGGATGGATGCCTTCAGCATCAATACGGAATCCCAGGAACTCAGTGGAGGTGACTCCAATTTTACACTTATTTTGCTTCAGCTTCAGCCCTGCTTGGCGGAAACGCAGCAAGACAGCCCTCAGCCTTTCAGCTAAGTTCACAGATGACTCCCCAGCGATGAGGACGTCATCAAAGTAGGGACAGACCCCAGGGATACCACGGAGCGTTCGCTCCATTACACTTTGGAATATGCCAGGGGCCACATTAACCCCAAACTGCAGCCTTTTGACCTTAAAGGCTCCCCGGTGCGTCACAATTGTTTGGGCCTCAGCCGTTGCCTCATCAACAGGTAACTGTTGATAGGCCTGAGCCAAATCAAGCTTTGCAAAGATTCGCCCCCCCTTGAGGGAGGCCAGAATATGGCTCACCACAGGCACCGGGTAGGCATGCTGCTGCAATGCTTTATTAAGTGTACATTTATAGTCCGCACAAATCCGGACTTCTCCATTGGCTTTCAGTGGCATGACTATAGGTGTTTCCCATGGACTAGAGTCCACAGGCTCTAAAATGCCCTGCTGGAGCAGCTTGTCCAGCTCTGCATCTATTTTGTTTTTTAGGGCAAAGGGCACCCTTCGGGGCTTGATCCTGATGGGTGTGATGGCTGAGTCTAAATGTAAAGCAATGGGAGGCCCCTTGTATGAGCCAAGCTCTGAACTGAACACATCAGCAAACTCCTTGCAAACTTTTGCAAGGCCTGACGTTTGCAGATTGTGAAGTCCAGTCACTTGAATTCCAAGGGCCTCGAACCAATCGAGCCCAATAAGGCTCACACGATCACCCCCAACTACCACCACATCTAGCAGCCCCTCAAAACTCCTACGCTGCACCCTGAGTGTGGCCTCCCCCTTCACACTGACTCTGGAATTCTGGAAGTCAGTAAGGATTAAACTTGAAGGCCTGAGTTTGACTCGTAGGCCACTTCTGTTGCAAACCTTATTGAAGGTGTCAAAGGAAATGATCAATAGAGCGGACCCTGTGTCCAACTCCATCGACAAGGGAACCCCTTGCAACTTCACGTCAATGTGAAGCTTCTTTTTAAGTGGCCTGTGAACCCCGGTTTTGAAAACGCCCCTACGGGACGTGCAGAAGCCCACCCTGTGTTGGCTGGGGACCTTGGTACCTTTCAGAGGCAATTCTTCTGCAGACCGTTCCTACTGGCGACCCAAACAGACGGATGCAATGTGGCCTTGCCTGCCACATGCCCGGCAGATAGTGGAGCGGAACCAGCAATCATTTTGCTTGTGGCGTCCTCCACAACCGAAACACCGAGGGGATGCTGTCGCTTTTTCTCTGCGCCCTTGAGGCCTCTTCTCTTCTGCCTGCTGAAGCCTGTCCACCTCCTCTTCTGGATCTACTTCAGATTCCTCTCGAGCGACATCTTGATGGATGGAGACCGCCGCTGGGGGGTTCCTGGCGAGCCGCAATGCTTTCACAGCGCCGCCCACTGCTTCTTCAGCTGCAATCTCTCTCAAAGCATCTTGGAATGAGACATCTTCTTTTGCAAAAAGTTTCTGTTGCAGCTCACGACTTCGCAGTCCGCAAACCAAGCGATCCCGGAGCCTCTCTTCCAGATCCTTGAACTCGCACTGCCTAGCTGCTTCTCTTAAGGCAGCAACAAAGTCCGCAGCCGACTCACCAGGCCTCTGATCCCTCTGCTCAAATGCATGCCTCCAAGCAATTACTGAGAGCTTGGGTTCGAAGTGCTCTCACAGCATCCTCTTTAAGTCAGCATACACAATTGACTCTAGTGGTGCTGGGGCTACAAGATTCTCTGCAATGTCAAAAGTCTCTTGCCCACAGACACACAGCAAGGTAACAGCTTTAAGGCCGTCTTCCTGGATCTTATTTACTCGCAAGTAATTTTCCACTCGCGCCACGTAAGAACTCCAGCGCTCAGGGTGAGAAGTATCAAATTCCGACAGACGGCCCAGCTTTGACATCATTACAGCCTGTAGCCTCTTCGATGCCTCTCACTGCAAGCTCACCTCCAGCGTTTTCGTACTGGCAGGCAGTCGCATCCTCCGGACGCCGAACTTCCCAGCGCTTCAGGCCCCCTCTGGTAAGTCAGGCTAGCTTCTCTTGTTGTTCTTCTTGCAGCGGATCCCACCTTCGTCGCCAATGTTCTGTTTCCGAAGAAAAGACATCGAGGCGAGGCAGGAGTAACAAACACAACTTCTTTATTGAGATCACGAACAGAACAGAACAGAACACAAAATGGCGCCAAGGCCTTTTATACTCCCTTGCAAGGGACAACGTCAGCCAATCAATGCAAGGCTAGTCTCCCGCCTTGCGCATGCGCGCAAAGCTGGAGACAGCCTGTCTGGTCCCGGGCAACCACGTGGTTTGCCCAGGCCTTCTGCAGCCTCCTGAGCCTGCTGAGTCATTCAGCAGTCCCAGGACATAACAATAGCAGTGTTCCAATATCTTAGGAGCTGCCACAAAGAGGGAGTCAAGCTATTCTCCAAAGCACCTGAAGGCAGGACAAGAAGCAATGGATGGAAATTAATCAAAGAGAGAAGCAACCTAGAACTAAGAAGAAATTTCCTGACAGTCAGAACAATTAATCAGTGGAACAACCTCCCTCCAGAAGTTGTTGTTGTTGTTGTTATTGTTGTTGTTGTTGTTGTTGTTGTTGTTGTTGTTATTATTATTATTATTGCAAAATACTTCTTCAAGGCAGGCTGAGAAAAGGATAGGTGATATTGTATTGTCTTGTTGTACACCTCGTTCTATGTTTATTTCCACTTTAAGATCATTAAGGCAAATTGTTGCCATTGTTTTTTCCATATATTGATTGTAGTAAGGTTATATAAGCAGTTTCTATAGCTAATTTAATAAAAATATCTGTCAGCCTGATTAGCATCTTATCTGTTTAACTTCTCACCCTCTAGATCAACAAATTTATAATACAATATAATATCCTTCCTTTCTGCTAGTTTTCAATTTTTTAAGTAGTAATCATAATTTCTTTTTATTTCAGTATTTAATGCTTCCTCTCTTCCTCTTTGTGTCTGCTATCTCATGCTTAAACTAATAATTTTTGTTACTGACGTTCCATATAGGCCTGTTTATTACTTTCATCAATAGGTTTTTAGCTTATCTACATCCTATTCACCTTTACATAACCTTTATACACAAATCAAAATTCAAATTTAGCTATTAGTATTTATACTGCTAAGTTTTAATGACCAAAAACTTTTCTTATGTTCAACATACACATCTTATCTATTTAAGTATATTCTGTTTTAAATTTCGATAACATGGTCGAAACTCCATTCTTCTTCAGTCTTATTCTAGCTTTTTTCCTTTGCCAAATCATCTTCCATGTCCTTGTTTTTGGGTCATCAAGCCAATCTTCTTGTAATGTCATATATATTATTTGGTGTTGGCGAATCCGTCCGGTCACCATTTTTTTGAGAGGACTTGTAGATCTGGTGGATCGTCTCTTTATTCTTCCGTATCGACGTGGTTGTTCTGAGTTATCTTCTCATCCAACTGTTCTTTTTCTGGATCCTCCAGTTCCTTCTGATTTATATAGGAAACCTTTTCCTTTTTCCAAGTTGTTGGTGTCTTTTCTGGATTTTCAAGTGTCAATATTTGTTGAATATTCTTCTGTCATGGTATTTGAATGTTTCATTTTTTCTATTGTATTTTGTATAGATGATTCTTTAGTTGTGGTCAAAATTTGGGCTTTCATATCTGGGCTGTCTTTTTGTTCGTTTCCATAGCTTCTTAATTTTTCATTGGCTGTGGTAAGAATTTGAATTATTGTTTTCAACATAAAGAGAATTTGTTGATCTTTATCCATAAGGAGATTTTGTTCCTGATCCTCTTCCATATTGGTATTTTAGACTAAAGGCTTTACAATTAGGAAGTCCAAAAGAAAGGAAAAGTTTTTTTTTCTGGGTAAGGAACACAAAGCCTTTTGCAGCTGTTGTTTCAAAATTTTCAAGGTTATGTGTCTTATCTATTTCTCTGGGCTGTCAGCCAAGCCCCTGAAAAATAACAGATTAAAATACCAAATTTGACCACACGGTGTGGCCTCTACCTTTTAAAGTCTCCCTTTGAGTCCCAGAGTTATTTTAATCTTTTCAGCTTTTCTTCTTATTTATAAGGGGAAAAAACCCAGATTTTCAACAGAAATAGATAATGAAAAATAAAAAGTAAAAGGTCTTTCAGTCCATAAGCTTTAGGAAATAAAGTTCCAATTGGGATCCAATTATTTTTTCAACGTTTTCAAAAAAAAGCTCCCTTGTATATAATTGCCGCTGTTTCTGGAGGGAGGGCTAAAATCCCCCTTCCCTCACCACAGGGGGGAAAGTACTTTAGCAGCTTATGCAGGTAATTAAGTAATTAGGATGTAAGAGAGGCAGACCTCACCCAGTCCTGTCCACGCTGCTTTGAAGTTGCCAGATGGTGATGTGACTTTGGCTGTTAGCAGCCTAGGGACGAGCCATATTTCTATGGCCGGTCCTTTCGTCCGCCGGTTTGGAGGGATTGCCAGCTCTAGCGGGAGAGTTGCTGCTCTCCCACGATCCAGCAAATGCCCCTCCTTGCTGGTCGCCTCTTTGGGGTGACTTTTGGCCCTTTTCAGTGCCCCCCAGCGATGCGAAACTGAATGGGGGAGAGAGAGCAAGTCTCCCAGCCGTCCATGGCGGCCGCGTGACAAACCGGAAGCCCCGTTCCAGGGAATAATGTTAAGAAGTGGTAGAGAGGAAGAAAATATTCTCACCCAGTTCCACAACACGATGTTACTAATCCGCTCTTTAGGGCTAATCTGCACCCTTCCCGGCTGTCAGTAGCTCTTGGATAGATCGCATAAATGCGGTCTGTCTTTCTTCTGTCAGTTTGGAGGGATTTCCTTGGATCAAATGGGCTGACTGCCATCTTCCCATGATTGAAGAAGGTTCCCTCCTTTGTTGCCGCCTCTCTGGGGTGACTTTCAGCCCTTTAGGGCCCCCTGGAAGAAAGAAATCAGCTGTGGGGCGCGGAGCTCCACTTTCCTGTCTGTATCGCTACAACGTCAAACTGTTTCTCAAAATATCGGGCTAGCCTGGTTAGACAAGTGGAAACCCTTTATATGGTGGGAGAATGAAATGAGAACTTTGAGGTTACCCATAGGGCCCTCACCTCCCAGCTCCTCCCATGACGTTAGCGGAGAAGCGAACCCGCCATCTGAACCAATAAAGACAGTGGCTAGTCCCCTGCCAGGAGTGCCTCTCATTCCCATCGAATACCGGGACTTAGCAGAAGTGTTTAGTGAGGCAGAATGTGATGTCCTGCTGCCCCACAGAACAAATGACTCTGCCATTAAAATTTTGCCGGGGGCCAAGTTACCAAAGCCAAAGATGTATGCTATGACCCCCCTTGAGGTGGAAGAATTACGGCAGTATATCGACAAGAATTTAGCCAGAGGTTTCATCGAGCCTGCCAAATCCCAAGTAGTGACCCCTGTGCTATTTAAGGAGAAAAAAGATGGGTCGCTTAGGCTCTGTGTGGATTTTAAGGGCCTCAATGGGGTGAGTGTGGAAAATATGTACCCCCTTCCCTTAATGAAAGACTTGTTAACTCATCTGGCGAAGGGGAGAATCTTTACCAAATTAGACCTAAGAGAGGCGTACTACCGCGTGAGGATTAGAGAAGGCGATGAATGGAAAACTGCTTTCAACAGCCCTCTGGGTAGCTATCAATTTAAGGTCATGCCATTTGGATTACAGGGAGCACCTGCCGTGTTCATGCAGCTGATTAATCAGGTGCTACATGAACATTTATACAAAGGGGTTTTGGTGTATCTTGATGACATATTAATCTATATTGAGACTATGGCTGAGCATATAAGTTTAGTGCGAGAAATATTGAAAAAACTGTTGAACGCTAAGCTCTATGCCAAACTTTCTAAATGCAAGTTCCATCAGACACGTTTGAATTATTTGGGCTATAGAATCTCTAGCGAAGGCATCAAAATGGACCCAGCTAAGGTGAAGGCCGTTATAGAATGGTAGCCCCCCAAAACTCGGAAACAACTCCAGAGTTTCCTGGGATTTGCTAATTTTTACCGTCAGTTCATTCCTTCGTTTGCCGAGATCGCTTTGCCCCTAACAGAACTATTAAAAACGGGTAAGGATGGGGGAAAACCGTGTCCCGGGCAGCCTCTGCACTGGTCTTTGGAATGCCAAACTGCTTTTGAGAATTTAAAAAGACTGTTCGCTGCTGAACCAATTCTAAAACATCCTCACCAAGAGGAGCAATTTGTAATTCAAGCTGATGCTAGCAATGTAGCTGTGGGGGCAGTACTCCTGCAGAAGAATCATGAGGGAGTTTTACAGCCTTGTGCTTACACTTCAAAAAACTTCACCGACACAGAAAGAAGGTGGGCCATTTGGGAGAAAGAAGCTTTCGCAATTAGATGGGCTTTACTAACGTGGCGTCATTTCCTAGAAGGGAGCAAGGTGCCTTTTGAAGTATGGACTGATCACAAAAATTTAGAGGCACTGAAAACTCCCCGTAAACTGTCTCCTAAACAAGTGCGCTGGGTGCAATATTTTAATCATTTTAATTTCACCCTGAAGTATTCTCTGGGGGAAAAGAATTTCTTAGCTGATGCCCTCTCCAGATTGCCACAATACAAAAGCCAACGTGAGCAAGTCATAGACTCTGTTATGCCCCCACCTCAAGTTATTTCTCAGATAACTCCCCAAAGTCACCAATCTGCAAGGACTCTTAACCCTGATGATCCTTTGGCAAAGTAGTTAAAACAAGAATTGATTACTGACCAATGGTTCAAGGACAATCAAACCACCCTTACCCATAGAGATGGGCTAGTTTGAAAAGGGGGAAAGTTGTATTTGCCTGAATCCCTTAGACTCCAAGCGCTCCAACGCAGTCATGATGTAAAGCAAGCTGGTCATTTTGGCTACCTAAAGACATTACATCTAATCCGGAGGCAGTTTTGGTGGCCTAACTTAAAGAAGGATGTAGAGAACTATGTAAAAAGCTGTGCAATCTGTGCTACCATGAAAAGAATCCCAGGAAAACCTCCTGGGCTGTTGCAGCCTGTTGCGGACCCTTCCCAACCATGGGAAGAGATCGCTATGGATTTTATTGTCGAGTTACCTGAGAGTAGAGGAAATATGGTAATAAGTACTGCGATTGATCTCTTTTCGAAGCAGGCTCATTTTATTGCCTGTTCAGGCCTCCCTTCTGCCCAGAAATTGGCTAAGCTGTTCCTTAAGCATATTTACAGACTGCACGGTGCGCCAAAGCAAATAATATCTGACAGGGGGGTGCAGTTTACAGCCAGGTTCTGGAGGGATTTTTAAAAATTAATTGGTTCCACACAAGGACTGTCATCGGCTTTTCACCCGTCTATGAATGGGGCGGCTGAAAAAGCGAACGCTTAACATCTTAGATGTTATGTGGATTACCAACAGACAAATTGGACTGATCTCCTCTCTTTCGCTGAGGTGGCTTATAACAACACTGTACACAGCAGCACCGGATTTATGCCATTTAAAATAGCCACAGGGAGGGATTTCATCCCGATGCCTGAATACCCCCAGGAACCACCTGCCTCTCAGACTTTAGATCAATGGGTGTCCACTTGGAAGGAGGTGTGGGACAATGCAAAGAAAGCTTTGAAGAAAGCCTCAGAGACTTACAAAAAACAAGCGGATAAGAAAAGGGCACCTCAAAAGTCATTTCATGTGGGAGAGAAGGTTTATCTTTCCACGAAGTATTTGAGACTCAAATTACCTAGCAAAAAATTGGGGCCAAAATACTTGGGACCATTTCCCATAGTGTGGATTTTGAACCCAGTAACTGTGGAACTAAAACTTCGACTTTTAGGAAAGATCCACCCAGTATTTCACTGCAGTTTGTTGAAGCCTTTCAGAGATTCTACCCTGAGGCCCCCTCCCAAGAAAGCACCCGGGGCCTTTTGTGGTAGCTGGAGAGACTCATTACGAAGTGAAGTGTATTCTTGATGCCAGATTGTATAAAGGGAAATTGCAATGTTTAGTGCAGTGGAAGGGATATCCGTTATCAGAGGCTACCTGGGTGAAGTGTACTGATGTGAAGGCTGATAAGACTCATATGTAAATTTTATGATAAACATCCAAACAAACCGAGGGGGGATTCCTAACATTTATTCTTGTTTGATTTGCAGGATTTCTCCTTTCTTTTAAAGAGGAGCCGAATATCAACATTGCGACAAACTGAACTGAAACCATTTTTCATTTTGTCTTCGTTGCCACAGTTTAGTTTAGCGATTTTAGATGAAGGAGGGGGGAGGGGGATGTTAAGTTTCTCAGTTAGCCATAACAATACTTCTGTGTGAGAATCAAAGTCAGTCCTGATAAGGGTTTTGGCGGGCTGAAAAGCTGGGAGGAGAGCCCGCGTTTTGAAATAATTGGTGAATGTGATTTATGACAGCAATTTGGGGTGGGAATTGCAACTTGTTACTTTGTATCCTGAGGGAGGGGATTTCAGTCTTGGGTTCACCTATGTAAGTGCCGATACTTTGTTTCCTAAATAAAATGTTCTTTAAGGAAGAAATCTTTGCCTTGAAGTTCTTTTAAATGGTTTCATCTATCAGAACCATGACACTCTGCTTATTGGATCATGGTACACTGATCAGGAGTCAACAGTGAGAACACTCTATGGCGACATAGATTGGTTCAAGATCAGTAAGGGAGTTAGACTGGGAAGTATTTTATTACATTTTTGTTCAATCTGCATGCTGAAGTGATCATGTGGAAATTAGACCTTGAACTGCCTGATTTGGTAGTGAAGATTGGAGGAAGAACCATAAATAACTTGAGGTATGCAGATAATACAACAATATTGGCTGAAAATAAGGAAGACCTGGAAATAATTATCTGGAAAATCAAGGATGAAAGTGAAAAAGTAGGATTGAGTCTTAATTTCAGGAAACCAAAGTTAATGACAACAGCTGCAGATGCACATAAGGTGTTTAAAATCAACAAGGAGGAAATTGAATTAGTTCGAGAATTTATCTTCCTTGGATCAAAAATTGTTCACAATTGTAGTTCTACACCTGAAATCAAATGCAGGATAACCTTAGGCCGCACTGCAGTGGTTAATATGAATAAGATCTGGAAAAGCAGAGATATTGATATAAGTACAAAAAGCAGGCTAGTTAGAGCAATAGTCTTCCCTGTAATAATGTATGGGTGTGAGTGTTAGACACTAAGAACAGCTGATCAAAGAAGAATTGACGCCTTTGCACTGTGGTGCTGGCGTAAATTATTCTGTATACCATGGACAGCCAGAGCAACCAAAAGAGAAGTGCTAAATCATATAAAACCAGAAACATCACTAGAAGCCAAAATCACAAAACCACATCTGATTTACTTTGGCCATGTCATGCATGCAAATTCATTGGAGAAGTCAGCTCAGCCCCAATGAGTTCCACAAGCTACTCAAATGAAGCCAACACTAGTCCTCAAGGCAAAGGCAAGTCCAGTCCACTAGGTAAAAGTAAATTCCCAAGGCAAAGGCAAGTTCCAAGGCAAAGGCCAGTCCACAAGACAAGGAAAGTCCACAGGCAAAGGCAAGGCAAGGCAAAGACAAATCCACAGGGCAAAGGCAAGTCCACAAGGCAAGGCAGGGCAAGGCCACAGTTGAAGAGACATGATCTGAAATTCAAGGCCTCCTCACGAGTAGCCTGGCTGACCTTCTTTGTGCTGCTTGTTTTAACTATTTTTTCTCTCTGCTTAGAATTCTGGTCTGAGGAAGGGGGGTGGATGTGAAATTTAATGCCCACTTTTGCAGTTTCAGCTTGCAATTTTTTTTCTGAAAAGAGGAGGCAGTAGTTGTTGAACAAAGGAAGTTTTAGTTGAACAAGAAATAAGGTGTTTTTTTTAAACAAATGAAACATGAGAACTTGAATACACCTATATATCCATCAACCAAAAGAAATGACTCTGAATTGTTTTGCTTAGATTTGTAAATGTTTTAACCTACTTAATGGAAATTTGTTTCCATCTGAATGGAGTCTGATTAAATTGGAATTTGACTAAATATATATTAAAAGCAAAGAATTGATACTAGGGTTTGATACAAAACTTTAGCTTTTGCAATAGCCTAGTGGCTTACTTCAGTAATTCAGAATATCTCATTAAGCTTGTTTTTGGGGGGGGGGGGTGAAGTTGCTTTTTTTGTTTTATTCTTTTAAAATTTTTGGGATTATAAATAGCTATGTTGTTTTGACTAAAGATTTGTATGCAAAACTGTTAGAAAAAGAGCCTAATGTTAACAAACTCAAGCAGAGTTTGGTGAGCGCTCCTTTGTTGGCTCTTTACTAAGCAATTTGTTTGTAAATACAGACAAAGGAATGGCTTGGGAGGTTTTGACCCAGAAGTGGGGGAAAAGAGGCAGCCAGTGGCATTTTTGTCTAAAATTGACATTTGGGGAAGTCTTGGTGGTTAGCATTTCTTATCAAGTGTGGGTAATTTTAAATCAGAAAGCCGAAAGGAAGTAAACACTTGTTCATAGATGACTTTATGCCTTACGGCAGGCTCTGAGGTTGTTAATAAGGGAGAAGGAGAATATATACACTGACTCCAAGTATGCTTATGGAGTCTTGAATACTTTTGAAGAAGAGAAAAATAAGAGGATTGATTAATAGTAAAAGGGAAAGAGTTGGCTCATGTAAAGTTGATAGAAGATGTACTTGTGGAAGAAGAAAAGAAAGAAGTTAGGCCAAAGTGGTGGAAGGGAAGGGAAGGAATGGATAATAGAAGGAAGAAGCAGGAAAGTTGCTTTTATGTTGGTTTGCACAGACTTGTGAATTGCATGCATTAAGCAGGGAGACTGCTATTAACGTCAGCTCAAACATGTGATGGAAACAGAGAAAAATGGAAAGTAGAAGAAAGTGGGAAGTGGATGTTGCAAGATGGGAGACAGATGTTGAAAAGAAAGAAAAGAAAGAAAGAAAGAAGAAAGAAAGAAAGAAAGAAAGAAAGAAAGAAAGAAAGAAAGAAAGAAAGAAAGAAAGAAAGAAAGAAAGAAAGAAAGAAAGAAAGAAAGAAAGAAAGAAAGAAAGAAAGAAAGAAAAGCAATAGCTAGGACACAGAAGCAGCCACTAAAGGGGGGGGCGCAAGGGATGGTTGATACTTTTTTTAAAAAAAACAGGATGGTTGTATTTATACTTTAGTTAAACAAATCTGTGATAAATATATGATATGTAAACGAGTAAATAAAAAGCTCTACAACATTTAGTGGTGAGGCCATTTCAATATAGGCCTCAACTGGAAAGCTGTCTTTGTCCCTTTGAGATGAGTATGGGAGGCTTTTGTTACATGAAGGTTTAAAAATGTCAATGAAAAAGAGAAGAAAGTTACTCAGTATTTGCATAATCTGGCGCAGGTTTTGTCTTCTATCTCAGTACAGGCCCAGGCTGCCCTACCACCTGTCTCTGGCCATTGTTGTTCCTGGAGAGTGGGTTCAGGTGAAAATAACTGTCACCTAGAAATACCAGTCCTGAGTGGTCCCAACCATGCCAAGTCCTCCTGATCTCAACTGCAGTGAGAGTGAAGGAGTCAAAGTGTGAGTCAATGGAAAGTCCCATCATTCCCTCTCCAATGACAAGCTCCGCAACTGGACGGCCTGAAAATGAAATTTCAACCTGCCTCGCCTGTTAAACTGTTTCCATCTAAGTAGGAGAAAAACCTCAATGGATTGGACTACCCTGGAAATCGTGTTCCTAGAACCTGAACTATGTATTGCAATATTTTTATTTTGCTACTGTTGTTTCCCTCGTATCTTCTTTGGTAGAAGGAAGGACCATGGGCCCACTACTTTAAGGAACAAAAGGGAGTTGTGTTTATAACAAGACTACGTATTCCACTTGCAAAGGGGGAATAGGGTCACTTGTTATGCTCCTGTCAATACAGTAAAGCTTTATCAACAACTTTAAATCTGGACATATGGAGGGACATACAGACATTACCTTTTGGGGAAGAATAACACGAGACTTATGGACAAGTGCCAGAATCTTCTTTGATGCATGTAAAGCTATTGACTATAATCAAGCTAAATGGACTAAGTGTGGAGACAGGCCTACTCATTAAACTCCAAATATGTTTGCACATCCTACCCAACCTGGCACAATCAAAGGATTCCTGCAACCCGGTGTGCTTCGAGATAACCAGACCAACGGATTTCTCAGCATCATTTGGACTAGCTACAAATATGGGTTCAAGTTGATTTTCATGAACTGGAAACCACAATTGAGATTCCCTCAGTATCAAACAATCTTTTTATTGATCTGGCCCAAAAGAATTGTTTCATTTTTAAATGTGAAGCTCGAGAGATTCAATTGGAGAATATCACTTCTCATTTTAATCTGACTTGGAAAGAAAAGGACCGTCCAACCAAATGGGCCCTATATTTCATCATTGTGGCCCTAAATTGCATTATTAGACCCCAGTCCAACATTACAGATAAGGAATATGTCAAAGAAATCACTGACAGAATGCGAAAGTTGGCTCATGTCCCTGTCCAGACATGGACAGGAGCACTGGATGTTGGAGGATGGTTTTCGGGAATGTTTGATAATTGGAAAAGGATATTGTTCATTGTGGTCTTGGCCTTAGGAGGGTTGTTGTGTTTACCATGCCTTATCCCGCTTGTTCAGAGGATTGTTAGATCCACTATATCCGGAGTAACTTTTGCTGCCACTCCTATCTATAACGATAAACCAGCTAAAGCAATGATTTTAAGACCTTTACCTTCTGACTACACTCCCCTCTTCAAGAGTCCCTAAGCCTATTCGGCTTTTATATTAAAAAGGGAGGATTGAAGGGATTTTATTATGCTTAAGCTTGATATTAGTAGTGATAGTTTGTAATCATTATATATATATATATATATCTTTGTTTATGTGCAAGCAGCTTTGTAGGTGCCTTATATTGGGAAATTATTTACATAAAAGCAAATGTCTCATGCTAAATATACAGAAGCATGAAAGCAGCAAGGTGAGATTCATGGTCCAGGAAATAGGGAAGGGGGAAGATGAGCTAACCTGGATTAATGTGTATGAGTCATCACCTTGGAATTTGTTTTTCTGTACTTCTTTACTCCTGGTACAGAGACTTGAGTCTCTTTATTCTGAAAGGGTATAAAAAGTGGAAGAATTTTTTTCTGTGTGTGCCTTTATCCCTCTAAGCAGCCACGAAGAGGGAGGAGGACACCCGACGCTGTTTTGATCAAAATAAAAGTCGTTTTCTTGCTGAAACCTCAGCTCAGGTTTAAAATCATCTCATATAGTTCTTATAGTCTTTATGTGTAGCCTTTGTAATCCAATAAGTTCCACAATATAGGTCTATCATTAACCAGGGGTATTTTTTCACAACTCTTCTGTCCAGGAGTCCAAAGATTTCAATCCAAACAATATTTGTAATCCACAATGTCCAACCACCTTAAAGTCAATCCTTTAGTCTCCCCCCAGTAAAAAAGAATAACCAAGAGGCAGAAAGTCAAAAGTTAAGATTCATTCAATATTTGTAGTCCAAAATAGTCAGCAAGTTTCAAAACAGTTATATCTTCTACCAAGTAGAGAGTAGTCCAAAATATTTTTCTCTGTTGCCAGCTGTTCTCTGTTGAACTGAAAGCTTAGCTGAAGGTCAAAGAAGCTGAGAGTTTATCTGTGTCTAGGCATTGTGCCAAATGCTCTAGCCACAATAAGCTTAATGCTTGTACCTCTATGTCACCACTAGATGTCCTCAGATGTCCATTTTCCAACACTTAAAATAAACAATTATTTTCGCTTTAAAGTTTCTTGAATTTCACCGCAATATTTGTTCCAAAGAGAAAACCCTTAACAGATTTCTCAATTCTGCAATTTGTCAACGCTCTGTCTTGTAAACTTCCACTTTAGTATTATATTCTTCTTTGTTTTTTTTCCCCCATAAAGGATTCACCTGCCGCTTTTTTTTTCTCTGGAAGGGGGGAGCAAAAGTCCCCTTCCTTCTCACACTTGGAGATTTCTTCCTTTTTGGGAGTTTGTCTTATCCAGGAGTCAATTATCGAAGTAGTAGAGAAAGGATTAATAATCTCACCCAGTTCCACGCACATTGTTTAAAATGCTGATAATGCTGGTGTTTTCTTTATTCGGTTGTCGATGGCTTGGGCTAGCCACAGAAGTGCAACTAGCCTTTCCCCTGCCAGTTTGGAGGGCTTTCCTCAGATCAAACGGATTGACCGCTGTCTTTCCGTGATCTACGAGGATCCCCTCCTTCTTCATCACCTCTCTGGGGCAACTTTAGGCCCATTTAGAGCCCCCTGGCAGGGCAAAATCAGCCTTGGGAAGCGGAGCCCCACTTTCCTTTGGCTGCGACGCCATGATGCAAATATTCTTTAACTATTTTTTTTATTGCCTCATTTTGGAGTTGCACTTCTCCCTTCTCATCTTGCAGTTCATTTATCAACTTTTTCTCTCTTTCTTTTTTCAGTTTATAAGCCAGCCATCTTCCCGGTTTATTTGCATTTTCGAAAAAGTTTTGTTTTGCCCTTTTGATTTGTTGAGCCAATTCTTCTGACTCTATTAGATTTAATTTATGTTTAATTATCTCCATTTGTCTTTTAAGGGTTTTCTTTTGTGGATCTCTTTGAAGTTCTAGCTCCAATTTCTTAAACTCTTCCCTTAACATTGTACACTGTTGCCTTTTCTCTTTATTCTTTTTAGCCATGTAAGTTGTAGCTAGTCCTCTGAAGTATGCTTTGGCTGTATCCCATACGTTCTGGAGTGAAGTGTCTTCTTTTTTATTTTCTTTTAAAAAATCCATTTCCTTTACTGCTATTTCTGTAAATTCTTTCTCTTTTAATAAGGATTGATTCAATGTCCACCTTGATTTCTTCTTTATACCTCTCCAGATCAGCTTTATCGGATTATGGTCAGCCCAAATGTTGGGTTCTATCTCAACCTCATGTATATTAGTTCTTAATTCAGGGGACATCTATATCATATCAGTTCTAGACCATGATTTGTGTCTATTCGAATAAAATGTATACTGAGTTCTTTTGGGGTTCATTTCTCTCCAGACATCCTGTACGCAGATTTGTTCTGCCATTTTAAAAAACACCTTAGGTAATCTTTTCCTTCTTTTCCCCCCTATTTTACTACTGTTGTAATCTAATTTTTCATCCACAATTGCATTAAAATCTCCTACTAAACAGATATTTTGATATTCCATTTCCAATATTTTCCTGTGTAGATTTTGATAATTTTTTTCTTGTTTGTTGTTTGGTGCATATTATCAATGTCTTTTTTTGATTTATCATTATTTCCACCATTAGAATTCTTCCTTCTTCATCTGTATAGACCTGTTTGGAGTCTACTGTCTCTTTAATATATAAAGCTACTCCCCTTTTCTTTTCTTTTGTTGTGCTGCCATGAAATAAAGTTTCCCAATTTTCGGCCATTCCAGGAGTTTATAATGTTTTTTATGTGTGTTTCTTGAAGGCAAATTATGTCCATTTTTAATTTTTGTAATCATGTAAAGATTTTTTTTCCTTTTTGAGGGGGAGTTCAATCCATTAATATTCATTGAGAGGATCCCACTTTCCTTTTCCATCTTATTTACTTATATTTAGGTTTTGGTTTCCTAGTAGTTCTTTTCTGTCTTTGTTCTCTTACTAGTCCCTCTCCTTCTAGGTCTGTATTTTCTTTTTCTTTTCCTTCTTCGCTTTGTGTATCTGCCTCTTCTATTGCTGGCTTTTTCTGTATTTCAAATTCCCTGTCTGCTTGTGTGTCTTGTGTTTTTTCTTCAAAGAAACTTGCATGTCTCTCATAAAATTCTGCTGCTTTAAAGGTAGAGTACAATCTGTATCTTCTAGAATTCCAGTTGATTAGGATCCCCTCCAGGACCAACCATCTAAAATTTACTCCTTTTTCATTTAATTTTGTGGTCAAAAATTGGTATTGTTTCCGAGAGTCTCTTATCCTCCAGGGGATCTGTTTCAGAACCACAATCTCCTTTTTTCTGTATTGCAGCGGTTCTTCCCTCACTCTTTTCAGTATTTCATCCCTTATTGTTCTCTTCACAAATCTAACATGTACCTCCCTGGACACTCTATGTCTTCTTGCATAGCTTGAGTTGACTCTATATATTTGATCGAGCTCTCCTTCCATCCCTTCTTTCTCAGTTTCCAGTGCTTCCGCTAGCATGTTTGTGACCAGTTCTGTTAGATCTTCCTCCTTATCTTCCGGTATGTTCTGGAATCTTAGTAGGTACGAAGCTTTCTCCATCTCCAATGTTGCCACTGTGTTTTCCAAATTTTTATTTGCCTGTGCCAGTCTTTGGTTTTCTTCTTTTATTTCCTCCATCTTTTTCTCAGTTTCCTCTGATTTGTCTTTCATTTTCTGAATTCTTTGTTCATTCTTTGTAATCATTTGTTGGAAGTTTTCTAGTTGTGAGTTTATGTTAAAAACCTGCTCATTTATCTTATCCATTTTTTCTTCCAATTTTTGCGGGTTGTTTTTTGTCTCATCATGATTTTTTCTTGTATCTTCTTTATGTGAAGCAATTGCTTCTTGGATTATCTGCAGTGTTGTCTGTATTTCCTTTTGAAAATTGTTGGATTTTTCTTGTTGAAGCATTGATTCTATGGATCTTTGGTGTATGGGACTGGGAGCCGCTGAAGAGGGTGCTGGAGATGGTTTTTGGGCAATTTTGGCAAGATTTGGAACACTCATTTTTATTCCCACCCTCCAGTTATTCTGTTATTAAACTGATATGCTCAAAAAAGGCTAAACTTATCCAATATAGCCAGTCTTATACTCAATACAACAATATACAGTTTAACATCAAAGATAATCAAACAATGAATCAGCGAACACCTAGAGGCAAACAAAGTCATTACTAAAAGCCAACATGGGTTTGTCAAAAACAGATCATGCCAGACAAATCTTATTGCATTCTTTGACCAAGTGACAAAATTAGTGGACCAGAGGAATGCTGTGGATATAATTTACTTGGACTTCAGTAAGGCATTTGATAAAGTAGATCACAACCTACTACTTGATAAGATAGAAAAATGTGGGTTAGACAGTATCACCACCAGATGGATTCATAGCTGGCTGACTGGCCGTACTCAGGAGAAGGCTCAGGAGAAGGCTCAAAGAGCCACATGTGGCTCCGGAGCCACGGGTTGCCGACCCGTGCCCTATACTATACCTGTACATTTGGTTTTTCTTGCCTAAATGTAGAACCTTACTTTTTTCACCATTGAAAAAATGTCCTGGTGGACAATCACTTAAATATGAGCCAGCAGTGTGCTGCAGCTGCCAAAAAAGCCAACAGGCTGCATTAATAGAGGGATAGAATCAAGATCATGTGAAGTGTTAATACCACTTTACAATGCCTTGGTAAGGCCACACTTGGAATACTGCATCCAGTTTTGGTCACCACGATGTAAAAAAGATGTTGAGACTCTAGAAAGAGTACAGAGAAGAGCAACAAAGATGATTAGGGGACTGGAGGCTAAAGCTTACAAGGAACGGTTGCTGGAATTGGGTATGTCTAGTTTAATGAAGAGAAGGACGAGGGGGGACAGTTAGAACAATTAATCAGTGGAACAAGCTGCCTCCAGAAGCTGTGAATATCTATTACGATCACGCATCGACAGACATGCCTATTGAAGAGTTTAGAGGGCTTTGTAAAACTGTGTGGGTGCGGCTGCACGGGTTTGTCGTTATAGATCTAACGAGTGAGAGAGACAGGTAAATACAGATCGGGATTCAACAACTTTTATATTCCCCATTAAAAAATGGATACAAGACTTCTGGAAAAGATTGCTCACAACACTGAACCGAAATCTTCATTCTTCATACTGTTGAGTGAAAAAAGCACTAAAATTAGAACTGACTTTAGTCCAGTTATCCAGTTAGATGAAAACAAAAAGTACAAAATGGCTCTAGTGAACCTCAAAACATATTATTCGTTCCCGAACATCGACGCAAGCAACAACTTTAAGTACTCGCCAGATGACGGTACAACATGGCTTGACATAAACGTGCCGGAAAGCTCGTACAAAATCGATTACATAAACGGTTACATACAGAGAATCATGAAAGAGAACAGGCACAATAACTATTGTAGACGAGAATTACGTATCCATAGAGCCAAACAGCAACATGCTGAAGTCCGTAGTCGATATAGCGCCTCGATACAAAGTAGACTTTATGGTGGCAAATTCTATCAGAACCATCTTAGGCTTCAACTCGTGAGTGTACGCGGAAGGCTACCAAGAGTCGGAGAATATCGTTAACATACTGAATATAAGCAGCTTGAGAGTAACCAACGATATAATCGGATCATCGTACGTTAACGGTGTCATGGTTCCGACAGACAGAGATGAATAAAGCAGAACTCCGAGGCTTGAGAATTCCTCAAAGAACATGTTTATTAGTTACAAAGTATTGGCACGATCAAAAGTGAAACCAAGTCTGAATACACAAGTAACAATTTCCCAATACACAGTTAAATGTCCCACCCATAAAACTAAGCAAGCAACTACGTTCCCCAAGATGATTATTTGGTGGGCTTTTTATGCAACGCCCAGTCCCTGGTTGCGGGAGCAGCAGATGACCTTGGTTCCCACTGGACAGAAGATTATTTTGACTAACGAAGCACCTGGGAAACCCCCCCTGCCTCCATTCTATGTGGCAACCTAGAATGAGAAGAAAAAATGGCTGCAGCCATGCTCATTTGTAGAGTTGACAGTTACTTTGTAACTAATAAACATGTTCTTTCAGGAATTCTCAAGCCTCAGAGTTCTGCTTTATTCATCTCTGTCTGTTGGAACCATGACATTAAACCAAGTCTCTTAAAACTTAAATTTTCTTTTGGGGTGCTGGGCCCCGACCGCCTACCCATCCTTTGGGAGAGCGGTAAAGACTCGGCGAAGATTTGAGAATGGAGGAAAAGAATGGAGCTGTTGCTGGCCACAATGGAACTCCGGCTGTCGGAGTGCAAGCAGCTGTTCCAGCCACCCAGGAGGTGTCACTGGCAGGGGCTCGGCCAAAGTCCCAGTTGATCCAACCTGGGAAGCTGGTACCGCAGGGAGGAACCACAATCCTAGCGGACCTCTATCAAGCCGAAACTGCCCCTCAGTGCAGGAGCACTCCTGTTGCCACTGAAAAGGAACTCCTGTTGCTGTCATCCCAGGGGTTTTCGTCCGTGGCATACCAGAAGGGCAAGGGATTGATCAGAGGGGACAACTCCGGAGACTGGAAGTTCCACTCCACAGTCCACAGCCCCTCGCTTGAGCAGCTGAAGGAGAGGTTGGGCAGATTGGAGGTAAAAGAGACATTTCCCGTCGCCCAGAATGTGTGCAGCATGGGGGAGAATGCCAAGGGCTACCCATCTCTTCCCCCCCCCTCGCCGGAGTCCCAGCCCAACTGCGGGAGCTCGTGCTGCCTCACCTATTCCCCAGCCAGCTGTGATGTCAAGCCCTGTATCCCAACCAAGCCCGCTGCCACGGCCTCGGGCTCCCAGTCCAGGAGCCCGGCCAAGGGAAATCCGGAGGGTGGATCGGCAACGTCCCCAGGACCAACAAGCAGCTCAGCAGCAAGAGCAGGTGGCCCCACCACAATTTGAGCCGCCTCCCATCAAGCCCACCTTTGATGGGGACCCCGAGAAGCTATCCTTCTTCCTGAATCAAGTGTGGGCTCATCTAGATCACTACGCTTATGCCTACCTGGATGATGCCCAGATGGTGAATGCTGTGGCAGCCAATTTGGAGGGGGAAGCAGCCAACTGCGTGACCAACCTCCATGATGAAGGGGTTTCTGAGCTGCAGAATGCTAACCTATTCATGGAGCAACTGAGAAGTCGTTTTGACGATGAATCCCAAGCCCTGTTGGCCGAGAAAGAAATCCATCATCTGAAGCAAAAAGGCCACCCCACTAAGGAATACATTCGTGAATTCAGGAGGATCCGATGGTAAGTCAACCCATCCCACCTTTTGCCATCCCCGCCAAGATAATAGTACCCAAAACCAGGGCCCAAATGGACTTAAATGTGTTAATAGACTCAGGTTGCACCCGGTGCCTAATTAATCTACCCACAGTGCTCATGCTGGGGATTCAGGCAAAGCTATTACCCCTAGCCATGAGATTTGAACAAGCTGATGGGTCCCTAATCGGTGGTGCACCTGCCATGCACCTGACAGAACCAGTGCGGTTGGAAATGGGCCGGCACTGGGAAAACATTCATTTTGTGGTGGTCCCAAAAATGACTGAGGCTGTGATTTTGGTTTTGGCCTGGCTCAACAAGTTGCACCCAGCCATCTGGTGGGAGAATGGAGTGAGGAATTTAAGATTGGGGGTAGGTCCCTTCCCCCCTGCCACCCCCAGTGATACAAAGGACTATACCATAAATGAGGCTCAGGAAGAACACCCTGAAACACTAAAGGCTGTTGTAGAGAAGCTGCCAGGAATCCAGCTTGTCCCAACCGAATACCGTGATTTAGCCGAGGCGTTTAGTGAGAAAGAATGCGATGTCCTCCCCCCTCACCAGGCTACGGACTGTGCCATCGAAATCTTACCTGGGGCCAAGCTCCCAAAGCCAAGAATGTACTCAATGATGCCCAGAGAGATGAAAGAGTTAAGGGAGTACATTGATAACAACCTGGCCAGGGGCTTCATCCAACCAGCAAAATCTTGTGTAGCAGCCCCTGTATAGTTCAAAGAAAAGAAAGTTGGGTCGCTGAGATTATGTGTGGATTTTAAAAGATTGAATGCTGTCAGCCTAGAGAACATGTACCCCCTCCCCTTAATGAAGGATGTTAGCCCACCTGGCAAAGGGAATTTTTTTTACAAAGTTGGATTTAAGGGAGGCTTATTACCAAGTCCGGATTAAGGAAGGAGACGAATGGAAAACCACCTTCAATTGCCCCTGGAAGCTTCCAATTTAAAGTGATGCCCTTTGGACTACAAGGAGCTCCTGCTGTATTTATGCAGTTAATCAACCAGGTGCTCCATGATCATCTGTATAAGGTGGTTTTGGTTTATCTTGATGACATTCTCATTTACAATGAGACTATGGAAGAGCACATTAAATTGGTCCGTGAAGTGCTGAGGAAACTGCTGAAGGCTAAACTGTATGCAAAGCTTTCTAAATGTGAGTTTCACCAGACATGCCTTGACTATCTAGGGCAGTGATGGCGAACCTTTTAGAGACCGAGTGCCCAAACTGCAACCCAAAACCCACTTATTTATTGCCGTGTGCTGGGTGGGCATGGCTGACTGGGTGGGCATGGCCGCGGCCGACTGGGTGGCGTGGCCGGGTGGGCATGGCCACTTCGATGATGCTGATGGGGAGGGATGCCTGTGGGGGCTGGGCAGGGTTGGGGGAGATCCAGGGGGTCTCTGGCAGCTGGGGTGGTGGGCTGGAGGCTCATCCTGCGGGGTGAGGCGAGGCGAGGCAGGGTGGGGGTGCCAATTGCCATGGGGCAAGGCAAGGCAAGGCAGAGGCTGGGGCAGCTGCTGCTTGACACCATCGGCCCCTGCACACAGAGGCCAGCGAGCACATGGGGGCAGACGGTGTCCATCAGCAGCCACAGCCTACCGGCTGTCCTGCATCATGGCGAACTGGCCACAGAGCCCCATCGGCGCAGGCGGAGACAGCCCCGGGATGGCCAGAAGGAAGCCCTTGCCCAGGCCCAGAATAATGGAGTTGATTACTGCCTCCCAGTGACTTTTGAACTGGGGCATTCTAGAAAAGGCGTCAGCCAAAAAATTCTTACCCCCTGGGAAATACTTTAAGGTGAAGTTAAAATGGTTAAAGTATTGAGCCCACGGGACCTGTTTCAGGGATAATTTGTGGGGGGTTTTCAGAGCTTCCAAATTTTTATGATCAGTCCATACTTCAAAAGGTATCTCCCCCCCTTCCAAAAAATGACGCCATGTTAGTAATGCCCATCGCACTGCAAATGCCTCCTTCTCCCAAATGGCCCACCTCCTCTCCATGTTGGTTAGCTTCTGGGAAGTGTAAGTGCAGGGTTGTAACTCCCCCCAATACTTTGTAACTAATAAACATGTTCTTTGAGGAATTCTCAAGCCTCAGAGTTCTGCTTTATTCGTCTCTGTTTGTCGGAACCATGACAGTATTGGCACGATCAAAAGTGAAACCAAGTCTGAATACACAAGTAACAATTTCCCAATACAAAGTTAAATGTCCCACCCATAAAAATATGCAAGTAACTACGTTCCCCAAGATGATTATTTGGTAGGCTTTTTATGCAACGCCCATTCCCTAGTCTCGGGAGCAGCCGATGACCTTGGTTCCCATGGGACAGAAGATTATTTTGACTAACAAAGCACCTGGGCAACACCCCTCCCTCCGTTCTATGTGGCAACCTAGAATGAGAAGAAAAAATAGCTGCAGCCATGCTCATTTGTAGAGTTGACAAACGGCTCAATGGGAAATATTATATATAGCTCCTTCCCGAATGTAGGACCCGGGTTTAAGATAATTGAGGAACCGGCTAACTTGATATACCTCCCAATCATCATGAGCATGATTTGGGCGATGGAAACAAAGCTCGTCGATCAAGACGGAAAACTTGTCAACCTAAGCGGTGAAGAATTAACCATAAGGTTTCATATAAGAGAAGTTTAATATTATTCCTACACATGTAAAATGAGTCGATACATAAACGTGAAAGTAAACATTAGCAAAGGACAAAAGGGCAAGATCAAACGTGCTATTCAGTCAGGATTGGCTGTGTCTATTTGCCTATCACATTCAGTTTTGTCAGGAGAGCATGTGCTGGTATTAACTCAAGCGCAAGTTAACAAAATGGCAAAGGCGTACCAAAACGGTACAGGAATGACGATTAAAATGTCTAAAACACAACTAGAGTACAATACAAAAGTTGAGGGAGGTTTTATTGGAGCTATTTTGCCTATGCTAGCTACCGCAGGCAAGTTCCTTCTATCAAGCATATTACCATTGCTCACTACCGGGGCATTAACGGGCATAGGAGCCGCTGCTGGCAATAAACTCTTCAACGGATCTGCAATTTACATCAAAAAGGGAGGTTCCGTATGTAAGATGGTCCCGCATGGTTCTGGATTGTATCTTCGACCATACCAGAAGGGATCAGGAATAACGGGCGATGGACTCTTCCTCAAATCTGGATGCGGCCATTTTGTTCCAGTTACCGCATCATGATTGATCACCGGTGATTCACAAATTTCAAGAGCTATTTTGAATGTGCCGCTGATAGGATCGTTGCTTTCAATGATAATCTAATATCAATAAAATGACGAGACGATACGGGATGCTGATACACAAGTTTATTTGCAAACATAAACGCCCGCCGCTGGCCCCGGTCAGATGGTGACTGCATAAAGGACTCGTGCATCCGCCGAGTCAATTAAATGGAAGATGGGAGATTTTTACACAGCAACCATTGTCAATTCAACCCAGATCAGTAGTTACTCTATCGCTAGGATTTGGTATCATATTGCCGCGAGGCGTTTCCTCAGTTTCGCTCAGGCAAGCCATAAAAGAGATGTGCTGCAGTTTACAAGATGGGTTTGTTGCCGAGTCCGTAGAAAACATAATTATAACGATTCAGAATAACTCAGACGTCGTAGTAAACATTGCCGCAGGCGATTCTTTATGTTATGTTTTTCACCAGTAAATAAAATGCATGGACGGAACGGCTCACACGTACAGACTTCAAAAGATTAATGATATCCGAAAAGAGATTCTATCAGAGCGAAAAAAGCACACGGCGTTGTTGAAAAAGTATCACAGAGTGGTTAAAGTTATCAACGGACTAGATGATGCTCTTGTTGCGACTTCGATGGGTCTGGGCATCATAGGAATTGGATTTGGTTGGTACAGCAGCAGCAATTGCGATGGAGGGAGTCGCTTTAGGAACAGGTTTGTTGGCGATTATAGGAAGTCAGGTCAACAAAAAGCTATCGCTAAAGGCGGAAAAGCATGAAAAGATCAAAACGCTTGCAGACGCAAAGCTAAACATGATAAGCAACCACATTTCCAAAGCACTAAAGGACAACCTAATTTCAGACGAGGAATACTCTCTCATCCTGAGCGAGCTAGAAAAGTTTAACCAAATGAAGGAAGAAATCAGGACTAAAATCAAGACCGGTATCGATGAGGAGACAAATCAATTGGTCATCACCCAAGGTTGTGAAGACATCATCACATCATTTCAAAACATGTTTGACCGCAAATGTGAAACGGACGTTTCAAATCATGTTAACGTTGACGTAAGACATTAACAGTCACATTGACGTTGGACGTTGAAACATTATGCTGTTTACTAAAAAATGTTCTTAAATATATCAGACCCTGTAAAGAGAGACTTATCATGGAGGAGTTTCTAAAGACAAAGAGGAACATTCAACAAATTTTTTTATCTGAAAGATTAGGCGATATTGGGTTACAGAGAGAGCTAGCGAAGCTGTACAAACCCATAACCAAGTCGCAATTGGGTCAAACAGCGATGCTAATGAATGCTTTAATGCTGCCGGCGGTAACATTGCCTAATTATCCTAGCATACAAGCAGAAACAGATGGTCTACCCATAGAAAAAAGCCGATTAATAATAGGACTGACGGCCGAGCATTACCTGAGATCGATAGCGAGCAAAACGTCGATGGATAAAACATTCGGGTTGTATGACAGAAGCGGAAAGTTCTATATCGACAACGCCAAAGTTGTAATTTCAGGGGATGATATCATTGTTGGAAATGATAAATATAATGGGTCAGTGGGTTTATGGGAATTAATAACATCAAAGAGTCCAGATAGAGGACTATACACTTTAGAAGACTTTGAAAACTACAAGGACATTTTACTTAAAACTAATGCCATCAGAAAGGATAAGTCTAGTTCTGGTGAAAAATACATGCAAATTATTATTATTAAACCAATATACGACGAGTATTTAAAGCTGCATAGAAAAGTGACCGGAGAAGGAATCACACTCATGCCTTCAGATCCAAACTCGCTAGTCGAAATGCTATAAGTTATAAGGCAGGCAACACAGAAGTAAGAATTGAGATTGTAGACATATCGGACGAACTGTTGAGACAAAATATATTAAACAAGGAGTCGTATAAAAAATTAATGTCGGACTTCCGGTTTTGGTCGCAGTGCAGGCGGTCGTACAAAGAGTTTGCTCTCTTTGCCGGCCGGTTTCCCCCCGCCGGTAGACCCTGGATAGGGTCGAAAGTCGCCCTGGAGGGGCGACCACCATTGAGGAGGCCACTCGTTGATGGCAGAGGGAGCGGCAGCTCCCTCTGCGGTCCAAGACAGCTCCTTTGGGCCGACGGGGAAAAAGATCGGCCATTAACATGGCCGATCATCTAGCTGCTTCAGCCGAAAGTCACAGCAACATCTAAACGAAAAGAACCACCGTGGGTGATCCGGGTGAGACCTTTCCTTCCCTCTTGATACCCTATTTACCTTCCTGAGAAAAGCTTCTAGAATTATTTCCCTATTTGCAGAAAGCAGCGTTCGGATACTTGGGAAAACGAGCGTTGAGAAAAATAATTAAAATAATTAATTTTTACTGACTATTTGAGCTGTTGGATTTCGGGGATTCTGAAAAAATTCTTATTGTGAAGGTGGATTTTCTTTCTCTTTGCCTGCTTGTCTTTAGTCTAAGTGGAAGACTTTAGGGAGGGGGGTGGAGTGTTTTCCATCCTCCCCCCCTTCTGAACATTACTGTTTCTTTTTAAAAAAAATTCGGCTGTCTGGGCGGTGTTTTGTGGATTGAAACGGCAAGAAAGTATCCATTTTAAGCTGATCACTTTCACTTTGCTTTGTCGGATGCGTATTCAGCTTAAACTTGGCGTGACGCCCAGACATTCCTATTTGTATTGAAACCAGTTGAAAGGCTTCATTTTTTTTGCTTTCCTTTGCTTTCTCCGAGTAGTTTACTTTGACTTTATAATATAAAATATATTTCCTAGAAAAATGGACTTTTCTTTTTTTGCATTACAAGATAATAATTGACATTTAAGGCACCTTTTTCTATTACTATTTTGGACTATAAATTGGATACTCATAATACTGATTTTGATTTTTTCTGCCTTTATCTCTTTGTTTGGCTTGACTTTTTTATTTTTTCTTACTCCTGTGTGGATATTACATTTTATAATTTTGCTACTATAGAATCTCTATTTGGCCTGATTTTTTTGTTTTTTTCTATTTCTGTTTGGATCCTATACCTTATACTAATTCTACTACAGAATTTTTATTATTGTATTTACCTTCTAAGATAAACTTTCACTAAAAAATTAAGACTACTTTATTATTGAAATGGAATCTTACCCACAGCTTGACTATGGACTTTTACTAGAAAAAATTTTGGAACTGAAAGAACAATTTAGAATGGACATGGAAGATGATGCTCCAGAGTTAAAAATTGACTCTCAAACTTTGACTGACCAATTTATAGATCAAGGAACAACAGAGGAAGACTACTTTATTATTGAAATGGAATCCTATACCCACAGCTTGACTATGGACTTTTACTAGAAAAAATTTTGGAACTGAAAGAACAATTTAGAATGGACATGGAAGATGATGCTCCAGAGTTAAAAATTGACTCTCAAACTTTGACTGACCAATTTATAGATCAAGGAATAATAGAGGAAGAACAGATCAACCCTAAAGAGGCCGATATGCAACGACCACAATTCAATGAGATGGAGGAAATATATCTACAATCTATTGAAGAGGAACCAATCAACACAGAGGAAGAGATTATATCGCAGATGCAAAGTATGGAGAATCTTGATGACCAAAGGCGGATTCCAACCAAAACACCTATAATCCTAAAAGCAACAGGAATGGACTTTCAAAAACGAGGCATCGAAAACATTGACAACATGGACAAACAACGAATAACTATCATACTGATTAAGACCGACTATATAGTGCAGACAACACTGGAAAAAAGAGAAGAGGATTACGATCAGACTCAATTGTGGAGACATATGGATAACCAAACATTAAGATTTGATGAGTCAGAGGCTCTTTGGTGGAAACCTGCTTGGCACAAAAAGAAAGCTAGAATTAGGTTTAAAAATGGTTAAAACTTTATTTGACGGGTTAAAAAGGCTTCTAGAGATTTTGACTGAGTTAATACTATCGAGATGAAAACTATGGATTTGACTATGGTTGGGATGTAATTTGACTATGGTTGGGAAATCTAATATGGAAAAGGTGGTAAACAAAAAGTAAATAGATGAAGAAATAGAATACAGATTGGAAATGAAATAAGGTGTCTGGTGGAATAATATATTTTCTTTTTATAAGTATAATGATTTTGATAGGATTTAAATTTTAGGTAAGGAGTTAAAAAGGGGTTTTAAGATTTATAAAATATATGTTTGAAATAGAAAATATATACTTGATAGACTACAGGAAAGAGAATATAGTTGGGAAGTATTAAAATATAATAGTTGATATAATATGTATATTTTAGAAATAATTATTGTTTGATGGGAAATTGGGAGACCCGAAATGTAACTTATGTGTTCATTTTAGGCTAAAGTGGAAAATGGTAATTGTAAAACAGTTAAACTTAAAACAGGATTTTGATTCATATAAGTGAATTACTATTGATATTCTTTTTACAATGATTGAATTTTATTTAGAAATGTATTAATACTAGGTTATAGCCTGAGGGAAATAGAGAAGGAACTTTTAAGGAATTATTGAACTATTTATGTTTGATTATATTGTGTTTTTTATATTGTGGATTCCTAAAGCACTTTGATGTAAAACCAAAAAATACTAATAAAATTTGTTTTATAAAAAAATTAATGTCGGTTCTTTTAAAAAATGCTGATTGTCAGAAATAAAAAGAAAAGTGCTGGCCTCATTGACTTTTTCAAACGATTAGCTACATCATGCTAGTGCTATTCAAGACTTGGTGAAACAACTAGCATAAATAAAAAAATCTTTGCAAAATAAAATGTCTATGTCAACTTTAAAAATGAGCATGGCTGTAGCCATCTTCCCTATTCATTTTGGGTTGACATATAGAAAGGAGGGAGGGGGGATTGCCAGGTGCTTCGCTAGTCTAAATAAACTTTTATCCCGTGGGAACCAAGGTCATCGGCTGCTCCCGAGACTGCAGGCTGGGCGTTGCGTAAAAAGCCCGCCAAGATGTATTGGGGAACGTAGTTGCTTGCATAGCCTTAGGGGTGAGATTTCTTAACTTTGTGTTGGGGAATTGTTACGTGTGTCTTCAGACTTGGTTTCACTTTTGATGTGCTGATACTTTGTAACTAATAAACATGTTCTTTGAGGAATTTGCAAGCCTCAGAGTTCTGCTTTATTTGTCTCTATCTGTCAGAACCATGCTATTAAACCAAGTCTCTTAAAACTTCGTTTTCTCGGGGTGCTGGGCCCCGACCGCCTACCCACTCACTTTTGGGAGAGCGGTAAAGACTCGGTGAAGACTCAAGATGGTGGAGAAAATTGAAACCGCTGCTAGTCGCAATGGGACTCAGGCTGTCGGAGTGCAGGCTGGAGCTCCAGCCACCGAGGAGGCGTCACTGGCAGGGGCTCAGCCAAAAGCCAGGTTGATGCAACCTGGGAAGCTGGCACTGCAGGAAGGAGTGACAGCCCTAGCGGACCTCTTTCAAGCCGAGGCTGCCCCTCAGTGCAGGAGCACTCCTGTAACTGCTGGAGAGGAGCTCTTATTGCTGCTGTCCCAGGGTTCTTCATCTGCGGATGGCAAGAAAGGAAGGGGTCGATGGGATGGGATGACTCCGGAGAATGGAGATTTCAGTCCGCAGTCCACAGCCCCTCACTCAAACAGCTGAAGGAGAATTTCGGCCGACTGGAGGTGAAGGATACGATTCCTGTTGCCCAAGAGGTGGGTGCCGTGGGGGGAAATGCCAAGAACTACCCATCTCTTCCCCCCCCCTTCACTGGAGCTCCAGCCCAACTGCTGGAGCCCGTGCTACTTCACCCATCCCCCAACCAGCTATGATACCAAGCCCTATATCCCAGCCAAGTCCATTGCCACGGCCTCGGGATGCCAGTCCTGAAGCCCAGACAAGAGGAGTCTGGAGAGTGGTCCGGCCACATCCCCAGGACCAGCAAGCCGCCCAAGCCCAGCAAGCCGCCCAAGCCTAGCAAGCCGCCCAAGCCCAGCAGCAGGTGCAGGCGGCTTTGCCGAGGTTCAAGCCGCCTCCCATCAAGCCCCCCTTTCATGGGGATTCTGAGAAGCTGACCTTCTTCTTAAACCAGGTGTGGGCTCATTTAGATCGCTACGCTTATGCCTACCTGGATGGGGCTATGATGGTGAATGCTGTGGCGGCAAATTTAGAGGGGGAAACAGCCGACTGAGTGACCAACCTCCATGATGAAGGGGCTCCTGAATTGCATGACATTAATCTATTCATGGAGCAACTGAGGGGTCAGTTTGAAGACGAATCCCGAGTCCTGCTGGCCGAGAAAGAAATCCACTGCCTGAAGCAAAGAGGTCACCCCGCAAAGGAGTACGTCCGTGAATTCAGGAGAGTTGCTAACCACCTGGGGCAGTGGCCTGAACGATCACTGATCAACTACTTCAAACAGGGGCTAGACCGCAACTTGCTTCAAACCTGCATCATTTGAGGTCTTCCTAACCTGCTGCGTGAGTGGTGCTAGACATCGAGCTGGACCGCCCCTGAAAGTCCGGCAACACTGAACCCAAGCCATCGTGCATCCAAGAAAAACGCCTCTATGGCCGATGTCCCGAAGCCTCTGCAGCCACCAGCGTCTCCCAAGCACCAACCAAGGCTGCAATCAAGTGCTACTGGTGCAGTCAGATGGGTCACCGTGCTGTGGAGTGCCCATCTCCTCACCCTCAACCCAGGAGCATGCCAGTCGCTGCCGCAAAACCGCGAAGAGCTCCTAGAGGGGGAAGAGAAAAAACTAACTGGGTACATCAAGGCCTGGGTGTCGAAGCCTCCCCTACCTCCAAGCTCGAAGCCAAACCCCAATCTGAGCCACAGCAGATGCCGGCACCGTACGACAGTGATGACGAAGGCGAGGAGGACCCCATGGTGAGTCAGCCCATTCCCTCTTTTGCCATTCCCACCAGGCTGATAGTGCCCAAAACAGGGGCTCATATGAATTTGAACATCCTAACAGACTCGGGTTGCACTCGGTGCTTAATTAATTTACCCAGTGTGCTCAAACTTGGAATCCGAGCCAAGCTATTGCCCCTGCCCATGAGGTTTGAGCAGGCTGATGGGTCCCTCATCGGAGGTGCCCCTGCCATGCACCTAACTGAACCTGTGTGTTTGGAAATAGGTCACCATTGGGAAATCATCCATTTTGCGGTGGTTCCGAAGATGACCGAAGCAGTAATTTTGGGGCTAGCATGGTTGGATAATTGTGTCCTAACATCTGGTGGGAGGAGGGAATGCGGAAATTAAGACTGGGGACAGGACCCCTCCCACCTGACACTGACAATAAAACAAAGACACTGGCCATCAGTGAGATTCAAGGGGAGCCCCGTGAAACCCTAAAGACTGTAGCCGAAAAGCTGCTGGGGATTCAACTTGTCCCCACTGAGTACTGTGATTTGGCAGAAGCATTTAGTGAGAAGGAATGTGATGTCCTCCCCCCATACTGGGCTACGGACTGTGCTATTGAAATTCTGCCCAGTGCCAAGCTCCTTAAACCAAGGATGTACTCCATGACGCCCAGAGATATGAAAGAACTGAGAGAGTACATCGATAAAAATTAGCTAGAGGTTTCATTCAGCCAGCCAAATCACCTGTGGCTGCTCCCGTGCTTTTCAAGGAAAAGAAAGATGGCTCTCTTAGATTATGCATGGATTTTAAATTTCTCAACGCTTTCAGCATGGAAAATATGTACCCCCTCCCCCTGATGAAGTACATGTTAGCCCACCTGGCTAAAGGAAAAAGTTTTTACCAAGCTGGATTTAAGAGAGGCTTATTATCAGATCCGGATTAGGGAGGGGGATGAATGGAAAACAGCCTTTAATTGCCCTTTGGGGACTTTCCAATTTAAAGTGATTCCTTTTGGACTGCAGGGGGCCCCTGCTGTATTTATGCAGTTAATCAACCAGGTGCTCCATGATCATCTGTATAAGGTGGTTTTGGTTTATCTTGATGACATTCTCATTTACTCTGAAACCATGGATGAACACATCAAAATGGTCCGTGAGGTGTTAAAGAGACTGTTGAAAGCCAAACTGTATACAAAGCTGTCAAAGTGTGAATTTCACCAGACCCGGCTAGATTATCTAGGGTATCGGATTTTGAATGAGGGGGTAGAGATGGACCCCACCAAAGTAAAAGCAGTACTAGAATGGCAATCCCCACGAACCCGCAAATAGCTTAAAGGTTTTTTGGGGTTTGCCAACTTTTACCGTCAATTTATTCCCTCTTTCGCAAAGATAGCCATGCCAATCACCGATTTACTCAAAACAGGAAAAGGAGGGGGAAAACCCCGACCTTGTCAGCCATTGCAATGATCATTAGAGTGCCAGGCAGCATTCAAAAAACTAAAAAGACTCTTTGCAGCTGAACCAGTCCTTAAACACCCTGACCATGAACAACAATTCATAATTCAAGCCGATGCAAGTGACGTGGCCGTGGGTGCCGTTCTCTTACAAAAAAAACACAGAGGGGATTTACAACCCTGTGCTTACACTTCCCGAAAATTAACTGACACTGAGAGGAGGTGGGCGGTTTGGGAGAAAGAGGCTTTTGCAGTTTGTTGGGCATTGCTGACATGGCGTCATTTCTTGGGGGGGAAATACCTTTTGAGGTATGGACTGATCACAAAAATTTGGAGGCTCTGAAATCCCCCCGCAAATTATCTCCGAAGCAAGTTCGGTGGACTCAGTACTTCAACTGTTTTTATTTCACTTTAAAATATTTTCCTAGGGGTAAGAACTTTTTGGCTGACACCTTATCTAGGATGCCCCAGTTCAAGAGCCACCAAGAGGAAGTAATTAACTCCATTATTCCTCTGTCACAATCCGCTGCTCAAATAACAACCAGATCACAGACACAGAGACACCATGCTGGTCCTGACGATCGCTCACTAAAGGAATTGAAGGAGAAGTTAGAGACTGATGCCTGGTTTAAAGATAACAGATCTAATTTAACCCTAAGAGGGGGACTGGCTTGGAAGGGTTCTAAGTTATACCTCCCTAATGGCCTCAGACTCCAAGCATTGCAACAGAGTCATGACGCTAAGCAAGCGGGACTCTTTGGTTTTTTAAAGACATTGCATCTGGTGTGGAGGCAATTTTGGTGGCCAGGAATGAAAAAAGACATTGAGAGTTATGTTAAGAGTTGTGCCACTTGTGCTGCCATGAAGAGGCATCCTGGAAAACCCCCAGGATTATTGCAACAAGTCGCCAAACCCTCTCAGCCTTGGGAGGAGATAGCCATGGATTTTACAGTGGAATTACCTGAGAGCAAGGGAAGCACTGTAATATGGACTGTGGTTGATCTAATTTCCAAACAAGCGCATTTCACCGCTTGCTCGGGACTTCCCTCTGCCCAGAAGGTAACCAAAATGTTTTTGAAACACATATATTGACTCCATGGTGCCCCAAAGCGGATTATTTCTGACAGAGGGGTCCAGTTTACTGCTAAATTCTGGAGGGAGTTCGTTAAACTGATTGGGTCCTCCCAGGGGCTTTCATCTGCTTTTCATCCGAATACTAATGGAGCTGCAGAGAAAGCTAACGCAATGGTGGAACAGTACCTCAGATGCTATGTTAATTACCAGCAGACTAATTGGGCTGACCTCCTGCCTTTCGCAGAGGTAGCCTACAACAATACTGTGCACAGTAGCACTGAACTCACTCCATTTAAAATAGTAATGGGTCAAGATTTTGTGCCCATGCCTGAGTATCCACAGGAGCCTCCTACTTCCCAGACTCTGGACCAGTGGGTGACATCCTTCCAGGGGGTTTGGGTGAATGTGAAGAAGGCATTGACCAAAGCTTCCAAGGTTTACAAGGAGCAAGCAGACAAACAACGCTCCCCTCAGAAACCTTTTTATGTTGGACAATTAGTTTATCTTTCAACAAAATATTTAAGGTTAAAATTACCCAGTAGAAAATTGGGGCCATAATTCCTTGGTCCTTTTCCTATCACTAAAATCATTAACCCTGTCACAGTGGAATTGAAACTACCATGATTGTTGGGGAAAGTTTACCCTGTGTTTCATTGCAGTCTATTGAAACCTGTGTCAGAATCCCCTTTGAGACCTATTCCAAAAGAACCGGTGGGTCCAGTGGTGGTAGAGGGGGAGACACATTATGAAATAAAATGTATTCTCGATTCTACGTTGTACAAGGGAAAGTTACAATACCTTGTTCAGTGGAAAGGTTACCCCCTTTCAGAAGCTACATGGGTAAAATGTACAAATGTGAATACAGATAGATTGATAAAGATGTTTTACGATGAATATCCTCACAGGCTTCAAGGGAATGCTTAACCTGCTTTTTCTTTTCCCTGCAGGAGACTCTTTCTTTCTGATGGGGAGCCGACTGTCAACTTTAAAAATAAGCATGGCTGTAGCTATCTTCCCTATTCATTTTCGGTTGACACATAGAAAGGAGGGGGGGGATTTCCAGGTGCTTCGCTAGTCTAAATAAACTTATATCCCGTGGAAACCAAGGTCATCGGCTGCTCCCAAGACTGCAGGCTGGGTGTTGTGTAAAAAGCCCGCCAAGAAGATGTATTGGGGAACGTAGTTGCTTGCATAGCCTTAGGGGTGGGATTTCTTAACTTTGTATTGGGGAATTGTTACGTCTGTCTTCAGACTTGGTTTCACTTTTGATGTGCCAATACTTTGTAACTAATAAACATGTTCTTTGAGGAATTTGCAAGCCTCGGAGTTCTGCTTTATTTGTCTCTGTCTGTCGGAACCAAGGGTTCTGTCTGTCTAGTCCAAGGGTGTCAAACTGCCGACCCGCGGGCCGGATGCGTCATGCCAAAACCGCGCCCACCCCATTGCTGGCAATGGGAAAAAAATCACGATACGTCGCGACATGTCACGTGACGTTGCGAGTTTGACACCCCTGGTCTAGTCCTAGTGATTTTCTCAGATTTACAGACCCTGTTGTACTCGATGAAGCCATAGAAAAATACAAGTTTCACGGTTATGGGCCTGTCTCTGGCTCAAATTTAAACACCGTTGGTGAGATTCATATCACCATTGAAATGCAAGATCTCTTTACTCGTCCTGCAGAATCTTATCTGCTGTTTGAGGGATGTTTGACCAAAAATGATAATCAAGCATAAATGAACACTGATGCTGTAGCTTTAGCAAACAACGGTTTGATGTACCTGTTCTCGCAGATTTCATACTACTTGTCAAACCAAGAAATTGAGACCGTGTTTCATCCCGGGTAGGCCACGACGATGCTCGGAATGCTAAAGTATCCCAACTAAACCAGCTTTGGACAAAAGATACCGCCGCCGCGGCCTCAATTGCAAACAACACGGGATTTGCTATTCGTCAAGAGTACTTGATCAAAAAGCCAAATGACAAAGGAACATTTTCATTTGTCATTCCTCTGAAACACATTTTTGGGTTCTGCAACGACTACAACAAGATTGTCTATGAGTTCAAGCACACGCTGACGCTGGTTAGAAAGCCTGACGATGATGCAATCTTTCGAGCACAGGGCGTTACTGCCGGAAAGGTGGATCTACATAAAAGTTTGTGGTTTGTGCCGCATGTCGTTCCATCAGATTTAGAGTGAATGCAGTTGTACAAAACGATAGACTCAAAGACGATACCGGTGGGTTTTCGAGCCAGATGCTGCGATACTATAATGGTACTGCAATTGACCAACTTCACTTGGAGGTTCGGCGTCAGGACCTTGTCGGCAAAGCCTAGGTACATGCTAATCATGTTCCAGACCGATCGCACCAGTAGTCAAGAAGCAAACCCATTGATCTTTGATCATTGCGATCTCAAGAACATGTACGTTATGCTGAATGAAAAACGTTATCCCACCATTGACTACAACTTATCTTTCCCCAGTCAACAATTTTCAAGAGCTTACTGGGATGCGGCATCCTTTAGTGAAAAGTTCTACGGGATGGATGAACTACTTAGGCAGAGCAACATCTCCCCATCAGATTTCAAAGATCTGTTCCCAATCATGGTGTTTGATGGAAGTAAGCAGAGCGAAAGACTAAAATCATCAGCTGTAGACATTCAAGTCATAGCGAGGAGGTAAAAGCCGGGACAAAAGCTTTTGCAGTGGTTATTTCAGACAGGATACTAAACTTTCAATCTGATGGGTCAAAAATGTTGGTAGTGTACTGAGCAGCTTTTGCAGTAGTTTCCAAACCTAAATAGGGTTTGAAAACATTACAGTTTCTTGATCAATAATGTGACGCTCTGGTTCAAATCAGCAGCATCATTATTCTGGCGCTGTGTCTTAACTTTAATGACAGCGCCGTTATATCGGTATAATACCCGACCAAACTTGAACCAATTTTTAATATCACTTTCATTTTTTTTTCATAAATAATTTTTATTACCATTTTCCTTTATACAACTCTAATACATATTCAGCAGACTGTGTCATTTTTATATACTTCGGATCAGCATTCTATACAATATATACACTATATACATTCAATATCTAACCACACAGTAGCCTTATGTATATTTCCAATTTTTGTTTCTATTATCTATCCAAGTATACCATTTTCCCCAAACCGCGTAAAATTCCGAATCGTCTTTTTCTTTTAGTTCTAGCGTGAGTTTATCCATTTTGGCACATTCATATATCTTCTGAATGATCAATCCCTCTGGTGGTATATTGCATTCCTTCAAATATTGCGCGAACGCAATTCTTGCCGCAGTTAATATGTGTAAAATCAAATATCTTATTTTCCTGTCAAATTTCTTTTTAAGAATTCCCAGGAGAAATGTTTCCGGGTTTAGTTCTATTTGGCATTTTGTTAACTCTTGTAGCCACCCTTGTATCTTAGACCAATACTTTTTCGCTTCAGGACACAGCCACCAAGCATGAAAGAAGGTACCTTGACAATGATTACATTTCCAACATTTTGGGCTTTGATTCGGATACATTTTCGCCAGCCTTGCTGGAGCTAGGTGCCAACGATATAGCATTTTATACTGATTTTCCTTATATGCAGCAGATTTTGTTATGGTATAATTTTTGTTCCAAATTCTTTCCCAATCTTCTAATTCTATATTGTGCCCTATGTTTTTTGCCCATGCGATCATCAGTTCTTTCACCACCTCCTCTACTCTATCAAATTCTAATAAATAATTGTATATTTTGGATATTAATTTTCCTTCGGGGCCTATCAATAGTTTGTCTAGTTGTTTTGGTTCCCTGTCAATTCCATACTCTTCCACGTCTTTCTTGTATCTAGATTGCAGTTGTAAATATGGCCACCAATCAATAGATATTCCCTGTTCTTTTAGTACCAGATTATTTTTAAGCTTTCCCTGTTTATCTAAAATTTCTGAGTATCTGGGCATTTTGTTTATATCTAATGTATTGGGGTGAATCATTGCCTCCATGGTGGATAGCCAACCAGGAATTTTCATATAATGTTTTTTCCTTATATCATCCCAGGTTCGTAACAATGCGTCTCTTATTTTATGTCTATAGAAATATGAATGTGTCCTGTTCCCTTTATCCCATATAAAGGCATGCCACCCCTTATGTAAATCGTGCCCTTCCAATACTAAAATTCTTCTGTTATTTAGGTTAACCCAATCTCTTATCCAGACCAGAGTTGCTGCCTTGTGATAAAGTTCCCACTCTGGGAGTCCAAAGCCACCCCTACTTCTGCTGTCTTGGAGAGAGAGTAATTTTATCCTCGCCTTCTTTCCTAACCAAACAAATTTTATAGTAATTTTATTGAGTTCTCCAAAAAACTTCTTGTCTAATGATATGGGGATATTCTGGAATAAGTATAATAATTTGGGTAAGATGTTCATCTTGATAGTCGCGGTCCTACCTAAAAGCGATAGTTGTAGCCTCCCCCATTTTTCCAAATCTTTCTTTATTTGTTGGACTAATACCATATAGTTGTCCTCCTTTAAGGACGAACATCTCGCAGTCAGCCATATCCCTAAATATTTATTTTTTTTAACAATTTGTAAATCCATTTCCTTTTCTAATTCTTTTTTTTATTTGTTAAGTTTTTAACTATCATTTTGGTTTTCCTTTTGTTAATTTTAAGTCCAGATATTTCCCCATATTTTTCTATTTCTCGTATTAGAATGGGACCCGATTCCAAAGGTTCTTCAATAATAAATACCATATCATCCGCGAAGGCCTGTGCTTTGTACTCTTCTCTTTTAATTTTCGTTCCCTTTATTTCTCGGTTTGCTCTAATTCTATTTAGTAGTATTTCTAATGTTAGAATAAAGAGAAGTGGCGACAGTGGGCATCCCTGACGTACCCCCTTGGTTATTTGAAATGTGTTGGTAGTGTCCCCATTTGCTATTACCCTAGCCTTCTGCATCTTATATATTGTCGCTATCATATTTTAGAATTTATTTCCCAATTCCATATGTCTAATTTGCCTAATCATGAATTGCCAATTTAGATTATCAAAAGCCTTTTGAGCATCCAGAAAAACAAGGGCCGCTTGTTTCTCTGGGTGGGCTTCATAATATTCCAGTATGTCTACTATTATTCTTGTGTTATCTCTTATTTGTCTATTTGGAAGGAAGCCATTTTGATCCGGATGTATTATCTCATTCAATACTCTTTTCAGCCTGTCTGCTATTATATTCATAAATATTTTATAGTCTGCATTTAAGAGGGATATTGGTCTGTAGTTACTGACTTGATTTTTATCTGTACCTTCTTTTGAGATTAAAGTGATGTATGCCTCCTTCCACGATTCCAGTATTTTCGCTTCGTGTAGTGCTTCATTACATATTTCCAACAATATTGGTTCCATAATCTCACTCATTTTTTTATAAATTTCCCCTGGGAGGCCATCCGGTCCTGGTGTCTTGTTGTTCTTAAGTCTTAAAATTGCCCCTCTCAATTCTTCTGGCGTTATTTCTCTATTTAGCATTGCTCTTTTTCCCTCCTCTAATGGTATGATCCCTTCTTCCAACAAATAATTATCAATTTTATCTGTTGCTATTTCTTCTTGTTTATAAAGGTTCACATAATAATTTTGTACAATTTTCTTTTTCTCTTCTTCATTGTTTTGTAAGGTCCCCATCTCATCATATAATTGTTGAATAATCCATCCTTCTTTTTCCTTCTTCAATTTATAAGCCAACCATCTTCCAGTCTTATTAGCATGTTCAAAAAAGAATTGTTTAGAGAATTTTAAATTTCCTGCAATCTCCGCTTGCTCTAGTATGTTTAATTTATGTCTATCAAACGTCAAAGTTTCTTTAACTAATTCATCTCCTGGTTTTGTTTGGAGTTGATTCTCCAATTTTCCAATTTCTTCCTTTAGAATATTATGTTGCTTCGATTTTTCCTTATTTTTCTTTGCCATATAAGCTATTGTTATTCCCCTTATATAAGCTTTCATAGTATCCCATAGGTTTGTTAATGAAGTGTGTTGTTTTTTATTTTCTTTAAAAAATAATGTCAATTCCTTCATTATCCTTTCAATATATTCCTTTTCCTTTAAGATTTAGGGATTTAGTGTCCATCTTTTAGTTTTTTTCCTTTGGCTTCTCCATTTTATCTCAAGGGGATTATGATCTGCCCACGTATTTGGGGAGATCTCGATCTTTTCTATTTCTATAGCTATTTCCTTATTCATCCACAACATATCAATTCTAGACCAAGATGCATGGTGGTTAGAGTAAAATGTATATTTATTTTCTTTTGGATGTAGGGTTCTCCACATATCTATCAAGTTTAATTCATCTATCATTCTAAAAAATGTTTTTGGTAGTATATTTCTTTTATTCTTGTTAGTTTTATCGCTAACATAATCTTTTTGGATATCAATTATCCCATTATAATCACCTACAATGCCTATATTCCTATGACCTGTTGCAATTATCTTTTCATGCAATTTCTTATAATACTCCCCCTGGTTTTTATTAGGCGCATAGATAGCTACCAACAAGATTTGAGTATGCCCTCATTTTATTTCCATCATTAGGGTTCTTCCTTTTGGGTCTGCATAAATTTGATTAGCCTTTATCCCTTCCTTAATATATACTACCACCCCTTTCTTCTTCTCTGCCAGTGCTGTATAGAGTGTCCCTAACTTTTTATACTCTAAATATTTTTGATCTTGTTTTCGGATGTGTACCTCCTGGAGGCATACTATGTCTGTCTTTTGTTTACTTAGTTTTGTTAATATTTGTCTCCTTTTTACTACTGCGTTTAGTCCATTAACGTTTATTGATATTAATTTCAAATCTTCCATTCCGTTGTCTGTCTACCAGATATTAGTCTCTGTTTGCCCTTGTAACTTTTTGAGATCTTGTTTTAATACCTCTTATTTCTTGAATTTCTTTTCCTTCTTTACTTCTCTCTTCCCGGGCTCCTCCTTTAGCTTGGTCTTCTTCTTGGCTTACAGTCTCCTTCTTGCCTTGCCATGAAATAAGCATTCCCTCCGGGAGTATCCACCTGAACAAGATCTTTCGTTTATTCAATTGTGGGGCCAGAAAACGATAGTCTTTACGTTGTTCTCGAACCCTTCTAGGAGTTTGCTTCAATGTAATGATTTCCCTCTCCTTATAAGTCATTGGTTCTTCTCGGGTGATATTGTACACTATATCCCGGATTTTCTTTCGGGCAAATCTAATATGGACCTCCTTGGGCAGTTTATGGCGTCTAGCATAGTTCGTTTGGATTTGATATACTTCATCCAATTCATTCATAATTTCTTGTTTGTCCCTTTGGAGAGATTCAGCTATAATACCTGCCATTATCTGTCCTAAATCTTCCTCCTTCGTTTCTGTCACATTTTGGAATCTTAGGAAAAATGATGCCCGGTCCATCTCTAATTGAATTATTGAGTCTTCGAGGTCCTTGTTAATTGCCGTCATTTTCTGATCTACCAGGTCTAATTTTTCCCCAGTTTGTTCTGTTTTGTCTTCTATTATTTTTATTTTTTGTTCATTCTTCTGAATTGCTTCCTGGATTGAGTTCATTTTATTATCCAATTTCTGAATGTCAAATTTCATTTCTCCATGGTTGTTAAACTTTGTTTCTTGCATTTTTACCATTGTTTCCTGGATCAGTGTCAAAGTGGCTTGCATTGTTTGCATGTTTGGGGTCGTATTAGTTTTTTCCGTCTTTTGTGACCCCTCTGTCGACCGTTGGTTTAATGGGGAAGCCGTTGTTAGCGTTGGATGTGATACAGTTTTTTTCCCCTGCCTTTAAAGTCATTGTTGTAATACTGGTCATCTCTTTCAATACCCTACTTTGCTCTCCCAGTATTTTATAAATATTTTTCCACACTGTCATCAACCGTTAACTATCTATCTTTTGTTGTTGTTATTATTGTTTTTGTTTTTCCCCCTCTTTTTATCCTTCTTGTAGTACTAAGTATTAAATGATAATCAATTCCGCTAATCCTAGCTATCTCTATTCTTAATCAACTTTAAACAACCTTGGTATATTATTCAGCTTAAATATCAATATCAATAGTCTGTGTAAATTAGTCAAGATATCCCAACAAGAACTTTAAATTAAGTCGATAAGCAGATCTATATAAGTATAAATATAAATATTAGTAATCAATTAGTTAGTATATATCTAAATTTGATTCTAATTATAATTATTAATTTATACAAAAATATCTTTACAGTTTTCAGTATTTTAGCAATTCAGAGTATTTATATAGTTAGTTTTAAATGCTAAATTATAAACACGTGAATATATCCAGATTTATAGATGGCTAGATACAGATATAAATATATAAATACCTTAACTCTATATAAAATGCATAATATTAGAATTAATCAGTTAAGTGTGCCTTAAATGCAAAGTTCAGGCATTTACTTCTAAAGGAGTGTAAATCCTCAAATCTTCTCCCGGTTATAACCCGGTTATAACTTTTACTCCTCTTAAGTTTTTAGTGCCTCGATTATATTTATATATTTTCTATTGTCTGTTAAGATATTATTGTACTTCTCCACTTTTATTCAGCCTCAAATTCTTCTGGTCACTCAGTTCAAAAGTTCTATTGAAGCGGTGGGTTCTCCCTCCGCTTTCTGATTAGGGTGCTCGTCCACTCACACCTCTCTTGCTGTCATGGCGTGCCGTCGTCTGCTCTCACCGCTTCTTTTCTTCTCCTTTCTTTTCTTTTCCTGTCACTCTTGTATACCCGATCTCTCTTCTTCTTCGCTTTCTCCTTTCCTTCAGATTCTGACCGAAATGTCCGCTCTTCTCACCACCACACCACTAGCTCGAACACTTTTGTCCTTCCTCCTCTTCGCCACTTTAGCGGTTAAACATTTTCTGCTGAATCACTTGCTCCTCCCGCCGAGTCGCCGCCCGCTCCCTGGCTGGAGATCCCTTTTAGCCAAACAATCAGGACTCACTTTTCCCAGCAGTCATCAGCCTTGCGGTTTTCAGGGTAATCCGCCACTTCAAATGTCACAATCTGCTATGAAAATCTTCTCTTCCCTGTGCTCTCTGGATCATCACAGCCTCGGGTCTGCCATGATGCGATGGCAGACACTTTCACGTTGGTTTGACAGGGGTGTCCTTCTTTGCAGCAAGTGATCGCCTTTCACTACGCTGCACTCTGGACTTCCCCTCTAGTCCGCTAAGCCCTCCAGGCTCTTTGCGCCCCAAAGGGTCCCCAAAATGTGAAGTAATCGGGTTCTGGGACCGGGAGCCATTCACCTTCCCCCGCGCCGCTGATACGATACCACCGGAAGTCCCCAATTTTTAATATCACTTTCAATTAATCTCATTTCAGTCTCTTTACCTTCATGCGAAACTATTATAACAAGCTGAATTTTGGTATCTTGGTTTCTTTTGCCGAAAAGTGAAAGCCTCCAGAAGCCAGAAGTAAGAGAAATTGTATCAGAGCCCAGCGAGCTAACGTGTGAAATGTGAATGATGTTTAGGCTGACTGACTGCCTGCTCATTAGGGAAGTTTCAATACTGCCTTTGTACATGTTGCAATCGAGCATACTATCCACATAGTTTTTTGTCACTGCATCTTGTGCATTGCTAGGCTCTGGGAGGGCCGTGAGACGACGGCTGGTCATGCTAATGTCCTTGTAGATCTTTATGTCAGTAGTACCAAGTTGGCACAAGTTTTGGCCGGCGGCATGGACCAGAAATCTGTGTGTGCTTTCCAGAGTAACTGGCATCAGCACGGCAGTAAAGTGCAGCCAGTTTTGCAAATCTCCCAGCGCAAGTGTAAAGCTTTTGCCATCTGCTAGATCGGCACATCCAAGCAGTCTGTTGGTATCTGAACCAATACTCAGATACAGATTGCCTGTCACTATATCTCCAGTCTTTGAAATTTTATTAATAGTGTCCATGTAGTGCTTAGTCGCGACATCTTGCGCATTGGTCGGATCTGCTACATTAACGATCTTGTGAGAATCCAAATTGATATCGTCAGTTGCGGCGTTACCGCCGTCGCTTCTTAGAAACGTGTTATTAACCTGCGATAAAGTAACTCCTCCGGAAACTATTCTTTGTGAGTCGCCGGTATCTGTTCTTCCAAACTTGTCGACGGGCATTTTTATATATATACTTTATTTATTTTTAATACAACATGTTTATAACCTGAAATTTGTAGCCGTCGCTCAACTTTTTAAGCACAAAAAGACATAAATGTCTGCAAGACGTCCTGCCGTCCGGCTGTATTCATTCGCTATTGTAGTACACGGGACGAGCCAAGTACCCGACGAGCTCGTGGGGCGGCGATAACCCATAACTGTCAAAGTACAGCTTCTCACTTCCTTTCTTAGACCAAGCTGTCCAATGGGAGCCCTTTCCATCGGAGCTATCCAGGTTCAAAATACCGCACTCTATCTTGCGAGGTGTCAACGCTGCTAACATTGGATGTTCTTGCTTTGACAACATATGGAGATGCAGCCTTTTTCTTTCTCATGCTTTACTCTTAGAATTAGATGATACTGGGGGAGGGGGAGGAATGTGATGGGAGTTAGTTAGACATAACAATATTGTAATAGTGTGTGAATTCAGAGCTTTTGAAATAAGAGATGATAAGAAATGGCGGGTTGGAGAACAGGAGGGAAAGCCTGCATTTCAAACTAATTGGAGAATGCGATTTATGACTGTTAATTAGAGGAGGGAATTATGTTTGATACTGTGTGCTCAGGGGAGGGGAATCCAGATTTTGGCTTCGACAATGTACGTGCCGAAGCTATGCTGCTTGAATAAAGATTCTTTAAGGTAAACAATGCCTCAAAGTTCTTTGAAGAGTTTCATCTGTCGGAACCATGACATTAAGCCAAAATCTCCAATTTTCCTAACTATCTAGGGGTCCCGAGACCCAGCCGCTGTCCCTAGAAAGGAGGGATAAGCTGGCAAAGATTCGGGGAAGATTTCATCATGGACAAAGAGGAAATGTCTGAAGCCAGTTTCCCGGCAGCAGCTGCTACCCCAGGGGGGGGGGAGCGACAGCCAGCACGCCGGTGCAGAAGGAGCTTTTTCAAGCCTCCCAGCTGGGGAGAGCTACCAGGTCGTCTGCCACTGAGGACTCGGGTGAGTGGAAATATCTGCCTGCAGCTAGTAGTCAGTCAGTGGAGAGGCTGGTGGAAAAAATTGAGGGGCTAGAAATGAGAATCAGAGAGCAATCTTCCCATTCCCCACGTGTCAGAGATCAGGATAATCGATGGGGCAGCCTTCAACTCCTGCCGAGAGGAACACCCAGCCCCTCCTTCACAGATCAGGTAGCCTTCCTGTCCCTGAAGCCCCCTACCAGGACCTCCAGCCCCACAGAGGGAGACAGCTCCAGTCCCCGCCCCTTCAGAAGCCCCGACCACCACCGACGATGTGAGGGCCTGGGCAGTTGCCAGGACAACCAATCCCCAGACCGGTGTGCATATCGATCACCCAATCTGGGCCCCCTGCAGCAATGGGGAATAGAGCAGCCCCTGCAGGTGGGAGATCAGCAACCTCTGAGCCTGCAGCAGCTAATAGAGGCCTTGCAAAAACTGGGGGTGATGCAGAGGCCAGAAGACCAGCAACCGGTGGGAGGACGGCCGCAGCAAGGGGGATGATCGCCGCCCTCTAATGTACAGCAACCACTGAAAGGCGTGCAGTTGATGGAGTTCCAACAACAACCCCCTCCGAGGCCGCAGGGTGCCCTACAGCAGTTGAGGATGCCACAGCTCCCGGCAAACCAACAGCAGGGGGAATGGCAACAGCCCCCGAACGTGCCACCCCTGAGAATGCAGCAGCAGCCAGGGTGGGGTCCCCAGCAGCAACTGGGGGTGCAACAGCCACGGTGGGGCCCCCAGCAGCCATTGAATCAGCAGCCAGATTGGGGCCAACAGCAACTGGGGGTGCAACAACCACAGTGGGGAGCCCAGCAGCCAATGATTGCTCCACCTTTCAGAGCAACCTTTGATGGGGACCCAGAGAAGCTGATTTTTTTTCTCAACCAAGTGCGCTCTCATTTGAGCCACTGGGCCTATCTCTACCCGGACCCAGCCGCTATGGTCGATGTGATTGCGTCCAGCTTAGAGGGAGAGACATCCGAATGGCTGAACAACTTATATAATGAGCAAGCCCCCGAATTGGAGGACCCCCACCTCTTCCTCCTAGGACTGAGAGAAAGATTTGAGGACCCATCCATTACCCTCAAAGCAGAAGAACAAATCCATAAAATAAAACAAGCCGGCAGGCCTGCCCTGGAGTACGTACGAGAGTTTCGCAAGTTTGCCGGTCGGATATAGAGGTGGCCTGAGCAGTCCATAGTCCATCATTTCAGGGAAGGGTTGGATGATCACCTCTCTCAGGCATGCATCTATCGAGCAGTACCTGATCAGCTGCAAGAATGGTACCAGGCAGCAGTAAGACTAGATGTTCAGCTCGCCTGCTATAAGAAGCCTCCCCCACCTGAAGCCGAGCCGAAGCCAGAGCAACCCAAACGGCAACCACCCCCCTGAAAACTTCCAATTGCTGCGACTGCTGAAGGACCCAGGCCACCTGCAGGCCCGCCAATCAAGTGCTTCCGATGCGGACAGCAGGGACATCGAGCAGCGAATTGCCCAGTCCCCTACCCCCAACAGCAGAGTAGATCGGGACCAGCAGTGAGAAAGAAACCTGCCCAGCAGCCAACGAGAGAGAAATCCAACTGGATCACACAGGAACTGGTTGCCCAAGTCACATCCCCCATGCAGGAAGACGCCGGGACTAAGGCTGGATCCACCCCCACTCTACCCTCTTTCGACAGCGACGACGAAGGAGAGAACGACCTGATGGTGAGTCGACACGTCCCAACTTTCTCACTGCCAGCCAAACTCATAATTCCTAAGTTGGGAGCACAGGCAGACTTAAAAGTGCTTGTTGATTCCGGATGCTCCTGGTGCGTCATTAGCTTGCCATTTGCCATGAAAATGGGCATACGAGCAAAGCTGCTGTCAACGCTGCTAACATTGGATGTTCTTGCTTTGACAACATATGAAGATGCAGCCTTTTTCTTTCTTATGCTTTACTTTTAGAATTAGATGATGCTGTGGGAGGAGGCGGAATGTGGTGGGAGTTAGTTAGACAAAACAATATTGTACTAGTGTGTGAATTCAGAGCTTGAAATAAGAGATGATAAGAATTGGCATTAGAGAACAGGAGGGAAAGCCTGCAATTCAAACTAATTGGAGAATGTGATTTATGACTGTTAATTGGAGGAGGGAATTGTGCTTTGATACTATGTGCTCAGGGGAGGGGAATTCAGATTTCGGCTTCGACCATGTACGTGCCGATGCCATGCAACTTGAATAAAGATTCTTTAAGGTAAACAATGCCTCAAAGTTCTTTGAAGTGTTTCATCTGTCGGAACCATGACATTAAGCCAAAATCTACAAACTTTCCAAACTATCTAGGGGTCCTGAGCCCCAGTCGCTATCCCTAGACTTGGGAGATAAGCTGAGAAAGATTCAGGGAAGATTTCATCATGGAGGAAGACAAATTGCCTGAAGCCAGTTTCCCGGCAGCAGCTGCTACCCCAGGGGGGGAAGCGACAGCAAGCAAGCCGGTGGAGAAAGAGCTTTTGCAGGCCTCCCAGCTGGGAGCAAAACACAAGCAGCTAGGAGAGCTGATCTGGTCGTCAGGTTGGGACAAGCCCAACGGAGACGGCCTTGCCACCCTCAAGGGCTTCAAAGGCAGATGAGGTGGAGCTACCATGAAGGGATTCCTGCATATCGCATTCCCCAGACCGGTGGAGAGCAGCCAGAGCGTCTGCCACTGAGGACTCGGGTGAGTGGAAATACCTGCCTGCAGCTCGTAGTCAGTCAGTGGAAAATTTGGCAGAAGAATTGGAAGATCTAGAAGTGAGAAGCGGAGAACAACTCCTGCCGAGTGAGGCCCCCAGCCCTTCCTTCGCAGATCAGACAGCCTTCCAACCACTGAAGTCCCCTGCCAGGGCCTCCAGCTCCCTGCAGCAATGGGGAGTTTGGCAGACCCCGCAGGTGGAAGGTCAACAACCTCTGAGCCTGCAGCAGCTAATAGAGGCCTTGCAACAGCTTGTGGTGATGCAGAAGCCAGGAGATCAGCAGCTGGTGGGAGGACGACCGCAGCAAGGAGGTTGGTCATCGCCCCCAAACGCACAGCAACCGCTGAGGGGCCCGCAAATGAGGGAGACGAGTGGAAAACTGCCTTCAACTGCCCCTTGGGAAGCTACCAGTTCAAAGTCATGCCATTTGGACTACAGGGGGCCCCAGCCGTATTCATGCAGTTGATTAGTGAGGTCCTACATGATCATTTATATAAAGGGGTTCTGGTGTATCTTGATGACATCCTGATATACAGCACGAATATGACTGATCATATAAAGCTGGTGAGAGAAGTGTTAAAGAAGCTATTGAATGCCAAGCTTTATGCCAAATTGTCAAAATGTGAATTTCACCAGACCCGATTAGATTACTTTGGTTACAGAATTTCCAATGAGGGCATTGAAATGGACCCAGCCAAAGTGAGGACTGTAATAGAATGGCAGCCCCCAAAGACTCGCAAACAGCTCCAGAGCTTTCTAGGTTTTGCCAACTTCTATTGTCAATTCATCCTCTCCTTTGCCGAGATTGCCCTACCCCTTACAGAACTACTCAAAACAGGCAAAGGAGGAGGGAAGCCAACCAGTAGCAGGGACTATGGCCTGTCAAACAGCTTTCGAGAATTTAAAAAGACTATTTGCTGCTGAACCGGTCCTAAAACACCCCTGCCCAGGGGAGCCCTTTGTAATTCAAGCTGACGCCAGTGACGTGGCAGTCGGACCTGCATTACTGCAAGAGAACAAGAGTGAGATCTTGCAACCCTACGCCTACACCTCTAAAAAAATTACTGAAAGCGAAAGGAGATGGGCAATCTGGGAGAAGGAGGCCTTCGCAATTAGGTGGGGGCTATTAAAATGGTGACACTATCTAGAAGGGAGCAAGGTGCCTTTTGAAGTATGGACAGATCACAAAAATCTGGAAGCACTGAAAACTCCCCGCAAATTGTCCCCAAAGCAAGTGCGGTGGGCACAGTACTTTAACTGTTTCAACTTCACCCTAAAGTACATACCAGGAGGAAAAAACCTCCTAGCTGATGCGCTATCAAGATTGCCCCAGTACAAAAGCGAATGCGAAGAGGTTAACGAGGCAATTATCTCCAATCCACAAACTGCTGCTCAACTCATGCCTCGCAGGGCCCCTAATCCTGATGACCCTGGGGCAAAGAAAATAAAACAAGAGCTCCTCACCGATCAATGGTTCAAAGACAATCAAACCTCCCTAACATGCAGGGATGGTTTGGCTTACAAGGGGGGGAAACTGTATTTGCCTGAAGCCCTCCACCTTAATGCTCTCAAACACAGACATGACGTAAAACAGGCTGGACACTTTGGATATTTAAAAACTCTACATCTCATCTGCCGACAATCTTGGTGGCCAGGGCTAAAACGAGATGTGGAAAAATATGTCAGGAGTTGTACTGTATGTGCCACCATGAAAAGAATTCCAGGGAAGTCCCCTGGGTTACTGCAGCCGGTGGCAGACCCTTGTCAACCATGGGAAAAAATTGCTATGGACGTTATAGTAGACCTCCCTGAAAGTAGAGGAAATACAGTCATCTGGACTGTAATAGACCTGTTTTCAAAGCAGGCTCACTTCATCGCCTGCAAAGGACTCCCGTCTGCCCAACGACTGACTAAACTGTTCTTGAAACATATCTACCGGCTGCATGGAGCCCCTAAACGAATAATTTCAGACAGGGGGGTGCAGTTCACAGCTACGTTTTGGAGGAGCTTTCTTAAATTAATTGGATCATCTCAAGGTCTATCATCTGCTTTTCACCCGGCTACTAATGGGGCCGCAGAAACCACTAACAAGATGGTGGAGCAATATCTCAGATGTTATATTTCCTACCAACAAACCAACTGGACCGACCTCCTCCCTTTTGCAGAGGTGGCTTACAATAACTCTATTCACAGCAGCACTGGCTTCACGCCTTTCAGAGTAGCTACAGGAAAAGAGTTCAGCCCAATACCTGAATAACCTCAAGCACCCTCCGCTTCTCAGACACTTGATCAATGGGTGAGGGGGTGGGAAGAGGTTTGGAAAGCCACGAAAGCTGCTTTAAAAAAAGACTTCCGAGACTTATAAAAAGCAGGCAGATAAAAAGAGAGCCCCTCAAAGAAAATTCCAAGTTGGGGAAAAGGTTTATCTGTCGACTAAATATTTACGCCTTAAATTACCCAGTAAGAAATTAGGACCGAAATTCTTGGGGCCTTTCCCCATCATAAGGATCATCAACCCGGTCACAGTAGAATTAAAAATCCCTAAGCTTTTAGGAAGAATTCACCCTGTCTTCCATTGCAGCTTGTTGAAACCTTTGCGAGAATCCACTTTAAGACCTCCCCCTAAGAAGGCACCCGGACCCCTCGTAGTGGTGGGTCAAACTCACTATGAAGTAAAGCGTATTCTTGATTCTAGAATTTTTAAAGGAAAATTGCAGTACCTAGTACAATGGAAGGGATACTCGCTATCTGAAGCCACTTGGGTGAAATCTAGCAATGTGAAAGCTGACAGACTCATCAAAAGATTCTATAAGAAACACCCTAACAAACTGAGAGACAGTCCCTAACATATGCTTTTGTTTACGCTACAGGATCTGTCCTTTTTGTAAGGGGGGCCGGATGTCAACGCTGCTAACATTGGATGTTCTTGTTTTGTTAACATATAGAGATACAGCCTTTTTCTTTCTTATGCTTTACTCTTAGAATTAGATGATACTGGGGTAGGGGGAGGAATGTGATGGAAGTTAGTTAGACATAACAATATTGTAATAGTGTGTGAATTCAGAGCTTTTGAAATAAGAGATGATAAGAAATGGGTTGGAGAACAGGAGGGAAAGCCTGCATTTCAAACTAATTGGAGAATGTGATTTATGACTGTTAATTGGAGGAGGGAATTATGTTTGATACTGTGTACTAAGGGGAGGGGAATCCAGATTTTGGCTTCGACTATGTACGTGCCGAAGCTATGCTGCTCGAATAAAGATTCTTTTTTTTTTTCCATAACAAGTTTTATTAGTTTTTGTTTGTTTTACAGCCAAGTGCTTATAACACATCGTGGAGATAGGGCACTCCATAGAACACAACAAAAAATACAGTTATACATATACAATTTAAACTACTACTTTAAAAGTTCCCTCTTATGGTATACAATTCGAGCATTCCTAAAATATAAATTGTTTCTCACCTCTATCTATTATTCCAATTTCAATTTATGCTTCTCAATCAAATTATATCTCTTATTCTATTTCACATACATATTATGTAAATAAACATGAATTTATATATTTTAAAACTATTGCATTAGACATAGTAATATAATAACATTATAATAATAATAATAGGACAATAATTATTTCTATCATAAACAAGTAATATAACTATTATATCTTAATATTTCTCAACTATATTCTATTTCATATATTCTATCCAATATTTTCATAGATCAGTCCACGTCCCTAAAAGATTCCTCAATTGTTTCAATTTAATCCATTTAATACCTCACTAATTACCATTCAATTCTTATAAATAAAAATATCAATAATATTTCACCAGTCTCAATCTCAATCTAACTCCTTTAATTATAATTTTTCCAATTTTTCTTATTGCCATTCCAAATCATAATCAAATCCATAATTTAAATCTAGTGTTGACTCATACCAAAGTAACCTTAAAGATCTCAAAAATATTAGTTCAATCAACGTCCAGAAGCCCTTTTTACCCATCAAATAAAATTTTAACTCTTATTTTTAAATCTAATTCTAGCTTTCTTTTTGTGCCAGGTAGGTTTCCACAACAGGGCCTCTAAATCCTCCCATCTTAGTAACTGGCTAAAGGCCTTTTCCCACCATTGAGTCCAATCATATTCTTTTTCTCTTTTATCCAGTGTTGTCTGTACTGTCATGTTGTCAACGTTTTTTGTGCCTCGTATTTGGAAGTCCAATCCTGTTGCTTTTAAAGTTGTAAATGTTTTAGTTGAGTTCTGCCTTTGATCATCAAAGAAATCCATCATGTAGGATGTGTCCTCTTCCTCTTCAATAAATTCAATAGATTCAGATAGATTGTAAATGTATTCCATCCATCTCATTAAGTTGTAGATCTGATTGTGTATCATAGTCAATCAAAGGTTGAGCTTCAATTTTTAATTCTGAGTCCTCCTTGAAACTAAGCTATCTAATATGTTCTTTAAGTTCCAGTCTCGTTTCCAAGATTTTTTCTAATATAAGTCCATAATTAATCTGTGAGTAGGCCATCTTCTTTTTTTTTTAAAAGAAATTCAGCTTAAAGAATAGATTGCAGCGTTATAAAATATAAAATGCATACAGAGATATATTTCCAAAGAAAGATAGAGAAAAAAAAACCAATAGTCAAGTCCAGCACAGAGATAAAAACTGGCAGTCAATTGTTATGTTGTAATCCAGTCTGGGCATCACGCCAAAATCAGGAAGTGGGAGTTCAAATGGAGCAAGTTACATTGTATCAGTCAAAGTTTCTGGGCTTCATGCCAAGTCCCAGGATGCATTGTATCCAAAAGAATCTACATAAGTCCGCCCAGAGAGCAAAAAGTTTTTTAGGCAGTACTGTTCAGGAGGGGGGGGAGAAAAAAAGAACATTCCAAGCCCCTCCCTAAGGATTTTCACCTAAACTGAAGATAAACAAGCCAAAAGAGAAAGTCACAATAACCCGGATGCTCGAGTTCCAACTGCTTATGTAGACAAAATAAAATAGTAAAAAAAAACAATAATTGTTTTTCCAAAGCCCGTTTTCCAGTAATCAAACGCTGCTTTCTCAAAATAGGGAAATAGTTCTTAAAGCTGTTAGCAGGGAAAAAGGTAAATTAACAAGAGGGAAGGAAAGGTCTCACCCAGATCTTCCACGGTGGTTCTTTTCACTTAGATGTTGCTGTGACTTTCGGCTGGAGCAGCTGAGTGATCGGCCATGTTACTGGCCGATCTTTTCCCCGTCGGCCCAAAGGTGGTTTTCTCGGACCGCCGAGGGAGCTGCCGCTCCCTCCGCGATCAACGAGTGCCCTCCTCTACGGTGGTCGCCCCTCCAGGGCGACTTTCGACCCTATCCAGGGTCTACCGGCGGGGGGAAACCGGACGGCCAAGAGAACGAGTTCTCTGCACGTCCGCGGGCGCTGCGACCGGAACCAGAAGTCTCGAATAAAGATTCTTTAAGGTAAACAATGCCTCATAGGTCTTTGAAGACTTTCATCTATCGGAACCATGACACGAGGTCTTTTCGGCAGCTCATCTCTTAAAAAGACTCCTCTAAAGTTTTAAATTTTTAGCTTCTCAGCCGCATCCGTCAGCTGAAAGTTTGACAACGGAACGTTCGGAAGCATGACTCCTTCCACGTCGATATTAATTTTGTATTATGTAGTATATAAAAAGGTAGTTTTGTTATCCATTTATAACGAAACGTTTTGGGGTCTCAAAACCGTGTCTCTATAAGCTGCTTCACGTCATTGTAAAGTGTGGTAAAGTGTAATTTGGAATGTGTATCTTTTACCACGCCATTAGTGACCGTAAACCCACAACCTGTAAGATGCTTCAGGTTGTTGTACGGCAGGGGTGTCAAACTGCCGGCCCGCAGGCTGGACGCGTCATCCGGAAGCCGCGCCCACCCCATTGCCGGCAATGGCAAAACTGTCCCGATACGTCACGTGACGTCACATGACATCGCGAGTTTGACATGTCTGTTGTAAGGCATGATGACAACCTTTGTTTTACCTCTTGGCATGTTTTTATATATTTAATCACTTTTGTAGTTTGTAGTGACCGTGTGCTAATGTGTGTATCTTATCCTCCAATACAACTCTTTTGTCGTCGGTGGCACTCAAGGCTATCTTGTTGACTTCTTCGGTGTAGACGTCATGGAGGTGGGATCTAATAACATTCAGTGTTCTGTACTGCTCCTTACCACTCTCCAGCGCCTCTTTGTAGTCGTTGTGAGTGATGGTTTTCTTGACTACGGCCTTCTTTACATCCTTACATTTCTTCTCTTCATCGCCTTCAAACTTTTTGTACAAGTAAAGCTTGGTCCTCAACCCGACAAACTCTTCAATCAGCTCTCCCTTGGCTTCGTCCTTGAACATGCCGAGCACATCTCTGTTAACTCTGTTTTTTATTCCAGAGGGGTGATCCTTAGGGATCTGCTCGTGTCGAATAGTTTATCCACATTGTCGGCGATGTCCGCATAGAAATCTTTAATATTTATTTCATACATCAGACTGTCGGTGCCGGTAAACAACAACTCTGCTCTATCTCCATACTTGGGTTTGATGTAGTTGTAGTGGAAATCGTACATCAGAGTCTTGCTCAAGTCCAGTATACACGCGCCTAGATATATCGGCTTGTTGTACGTCAGCTTTGTTTTTGTCATGTGAACGGCGGTCAGGTTTTTGTTGAATATCATGAATCTGTCGTAGTTTGGTTGGGCGATCAGTTTCAATGACTGTTTCTCGCTTGTAACCAGCCTTACGTCCACGTGGTTCTCAATGTTTTCCATGGTCTTGCCGAAGACGCTGTTGTTCATAAGTTTGAAGAAGTCTTTCTCAAACTTGTTGGTAGCTTTCATTCTCAAGCCGGTGTTCAGATCGGTGTACTTTTTCAGCTATGGCTCTTCTTTGAACTTTATTCCTCTGTGAATTTTTGTAATCTTCAACCCGAGGCTCTCGTACTGCTTCAAGTTCTCATAATGCAGGCTGTACTTGGTTTTGTTGTACAAGTTGGGTGTTAATTTTTGCACCTTTGATCCTTCGGGTATAATATTTTCCAGAGCTAATGGGTAATCGTTGTGAAGATTGTGCAGCTCTTTTGGGTATTCCAAGTCGACCGTGAGCCAACAACCCACTCCATCTTGGCTGGTAATGGTTTTCCAGTCGTTGAGTTCCGCTTCGTTCATCCATTGAAATCCACCAACCGGAAGCAGTTTGCTCATTGCCCATCCATACAAGTTGTTGGCATCCAGATAAACAATGAAGGTTGAAGGCTTACTCTTGTTAAAGGCCTTGCCCATGTACTTGTTGCTTGCTCGGACGGATCAATGTGAGATGACACTGACCCCGCCATGTATTCCATGTTCAGAATTGAGCAGCATATAGTAGTCGCTCAACAACTCCAGTTCAACATTCGTCATCTTCAGCGCCGTGTCCCAAGTGAGTCCCGGCGATGTATAGTACCAGGCAGGATGTAGTCTATAGTTTTACATGCAAACGTCTCTGAAGTTTTCGAAGACATCTGCTAATTGCAACATGTCGCTCTTGTTGTACAGATTGTGGTAATCCCTGAGTGTTTTACAATCGAATTCCACCCACACCTCCTACGCATGCTTATAGTCGTCGTTGCTTATCTCAACGCTGTTCAGTTTTGGAGGCAGCTCGGTTTTGTTTAACCTTTGGGCGGAGTCCATGTACTTGTATGGGTAAACTCCTTTCCTCAGCAATAGCTCAAACCATTTTCCACTGTATTACTTTGCCAAATTTTTATACTGGTCTTTGCTAAGATTCTTTGTCAAAACAGCGAGGCTTTTAAATGTGAACCTAAAGCTGTTGATAAACCATAATTTTCATCTAACTAGTTTTACCTTTCCCTTTCTGTTGACGAACTTGTCAACAACCACCTCTCTGCTGAACGAAATATATTTTTCCTTGTTGTTCAGTATGCAATCTATTTTTTCATTGTTTTCACCTCGTAGCTTTTTAATGAATAGATAGCTGTCGTACCCGGAAAGGTTATGGAATACCACCAGGATAAACCATGGTACTTTGAATTTTAGATTGCATTTATTGTGCACCATGCCTCTAAACCTTCCCATCAAGTGACAGTGATCGCGAACTTTATCTTTTTCGTCCAATTTACCTTCGCATAGGCAGCATGTAGCGGCTGCATCTTTAGACCTTCCCGTCAAGTGACAGTGTTTGAGAACTTTATCTTTAACACCCAACTCGCCTCCGCATATGTGACACGTAGTAGCCGAGGCGTATCTCTCTGCGTCATCTTTTGTAAATAACATCTTCTCTGGGAATTTGAACCACTTGTAATTGTAATTGACGTCTTGCACGAACGAGTTGACGAATTTCTGCGCTACGTCATCTTTATTGTTATTAGCGGTGAATGCAACCGGGTCTTGTTCATATATCGTATCGTCGAAGCATTTTATCTGGTAGGAAAACGAGCTTGGAACGTGCTTCTGATATTTGTGCGTGTAAGACTTTTCAGGGTTTGGCCAGCAGGTATCCATCGGTTGAATAGAATAGAATAGAATAGAATAGAATAGAATAGAATAGAATAGAATAGAATAGAATAGAATAGAATAGAATAGAATAGAATAGAATAGAATAGAATAGAATAGAATAGAATAGAATAGAACCTTGGAGGTCTTCTAGTCCAGCCTCCCGCTCAAGCAGGAGAACCTATACCATCTCAGACAAGTGACTGTCTAGCCTCTTCTTAAAAATCTCCAGTGATGGAGAGCCCATGATTTCTGGAGGCAAGCTGTTCCACTGGTTCATTGTCCTCACTGTCAGGAAGTTTCTCCTTAATTCTAGGTTGCTTCTTTTTTTGTTCAGTTTCCAACCATTGTTTCTTGTCCTGCCCTCTGGTGCTTTGGTGAATAACGTGACCACCTCTTCTTTGTGGTAGCCCCTCAAGTACTGGAATACTGCTATCATGTCTCCCCTATTTCTTCTTTTCTTTAGACTAGCCAGACCCTGCAGCCGTTCTTTGTATGTTTTAGTCTCTAGGCCTTTGATCATCTTAGTTGCTCTTCTCTGAATTTTTTCCAAACTCTCAACATCTTTTTGTGTGATATGGTAACCAAAATTGGCTGCAGTATTCCAGGTGTGGTCTTACTAGGGTTTTATAAAGCGGTACTAATGCTTCGCGTGATCTTGATTCTATGCCTCTGTTTATACAACCCAGGATTGTATTAGGTTTTTTGGCTGCTGCTGCACACTGCTGGCTCATGGTCAAGTGATCATCCACTAGGACTCCAAGGTCCCTCTCACAGTTACTGTTTTTAAGCCAGGTCTCACCCAGTCTGTACTTGTGCCTTTGATTTTTCCTGTCTAAATGTAAAACTTTGCTTTTCTCCACATTTAAACTCATTTTGTTGGATAGGGCCCATTGTTCAGGTTTGTCAAGATCTTTTTGGATCCTGAGTTTGTCTTCTGGGGTGTTGGCTACTCCATCCAGTTTGCTGTCATCTGCAAATTTGATGAGTTCCCCTTCAATTCCCTCATCTAAGTCATTTATGAAGATATTGAAGAGTACTGGGCCTAAGACGGAACCTTGTGGTACCCCACTGCTTACTTCTCTCCATGTGGATGTAGTGCCATTGAGTACTACTCGTTGAGTACGGTTTGCCAGCCAGCTACAGATCCATCTGGTGGTGATGTTGTCTATTCCACCTTTTTCTAGCTTGCCAAGGAGTAGGTTGTGGTCTACCTTATCAAATGCCTTACTGTAGTCTAGGTATACTACGTCCACAGTATTTCGCTGGTCTATTAGTTTAGTCACTTTATCGAAGAATGAAATAAGATTGGTTTGGCATGATCTGTTTTTCACAAACCTGTGCTGGCTACTAGTTATAACTTTGTTTGCTTCTAGTTGTTCTCAGATCTGTTTTTTGATTATCTTTTCCAGGATCTTCCCGGATATTGATGTTAGACTGATTGGTCTGTAGTTTCCTGGGTCTGTTTTTTTTCCTTTCTTGAAGATGGGAACCACATCAGCCCTTTTCCAATCCTCAGGTATTTCCCCGGTGCTCCAGGATTTTTGAAAGATAGGGTGCAATGGTTCTGAGATAACATCTGCCAGCTCCTTCAGGACTCTGGGATATAATCTGTCGGGTCCCGGTGATTTATATTCATCGAGGTCGGATAGGTGTTCTCTTACCATTTTCTTGCTTATTTTAATGTTTGTTTCTACTTTGTCTTTTGCAGTGGGTTTTTTTTTGTATGTTGGGCTATAGTTTCTTTTTGTGTGAAGACTGATGCAAAGTATGAGTTAAGCAGCTCTTCTTTCTCCCTGTTGCCTGTTATTTCCTTGCCATCTTCTCTCTTTAGTGGGCCTACAGTTTCCTTGACTTTTTTCTTGTTGTTAATATGTTGGAAGAAACTTTTTTAATTATCCTTGATTTCTGTTGCAAGTCTTTGTTCATTCTGGGCCTTTGCTTTCCTGACTTCATCTTTGCATGTTCTGGCTGTCTGCTGATAATCAGCCTTAGTTATGTGCCCCTCTTTCCATTTTTTGTATTTGTCCTTTTTGTCTTTCAGTTTGTCAGAGAGATCTTTGTGCAGCCATGCTGGTATCTTCTTGAATTTCTTGTTTTTGTTTTTCAGTGGTATTGTGCTGATCTGGGCTTTAATGATCCCACGCTTCTTGGGTTGTTTTCCCCTTTAGGATTTTCATCCATGGGATCTTTCCTAGGTTCTCTCTGAGTTTGTTAGCTCTTTTGAAATTTAAGACCCTGGTTGGATTGTTTTCTGTTGCTGGTGTTTGCATTGTATTAAATTCCAGTATGACGTGGTCACTTTCGCCCAAGGTTCTGGTAACTTCAACTCCCTCTATCACTTCTTCTCTATTAGTAAGAATTAAGTCCAGTATGGCTTTACGTCTAGTTCCCTCCTCCACCTTTTGGATGACAAAGTTGTCAGCTACGTTGGTTAGGAATCTGTTGGATCTCCCGCTCGCTGCAGAGTTTGTCTCCCAGTTGTTATCTGGATAGTTGAAGTCTCCTATTACTACTGTGGTATGCTTCCTACATACATTTGTTAACTGGGTGGCAAAGTGTTCATCTATTTCTTCTGATTGGTTGGGTGGTCTGTAATATACACCTATGGTAATGTCACTTTTTTCCTCTTTTATATCGACCCATATGCATTCTGGAGAGATTTTATCTTTGATCATGTCCGTTTCTGTGGATATGTAGTGTTCTCTTACATATAGTGCAACTCCCCCTCCTCTTTTTGTAGACCTGTTTCTTTTGAACAATTTGTATCCATCCATCAGTCCATTCCAGTGGTGGGATTCAGCCAGTTCGCACCACTTCAGCAGAACCGGTAGCTAATTTTTTGTTGCCCAGGCCCAGAATGGAAGCGGTATCCACACAGAGAACCGGTTGTTCACATATTTGAATCCCACCACTGGTCCATTCCATTCATGGGTTTCGTCCCACCAGGTTTCTGTAATGCCAACTATGTCATACCCTCCCTCATGTACTATTGCTTCTAGTTCACACTGTTTGTTCCCCAAGCTTTGAGCATTTGTATATAAGCATTTAAGACTTTTATGCCTGTCCGTGGGTATGTTTCCTGCATGTCCTGATTGTTGTTTGAGTTTTTCTTTTTTCTCATCACTGCCTACCTGTTTGATTTTTCTTGGGATTTATGATTGGTTTTGGGTTCTAGAGATTCTGAAGATTGGTTACCCTCCCCCTTCAATTTTAGTTTAAAGCCCTCCTGATGAGTTGGGCCAGTCTTTTTCTGAGTACATTTTTCCCTGTTTTCGTGTGGTGCAGCTCATCCCTTGCCAAGAGTCCTTCGCGAAGGAATTGCAGTCCATGATCCAGGAAACCAAAGTTTTCTTGGTGACACCAACCCTTTAGCCAATGGTTTATTTCTAGAATCTTTTTTTCCCTCAATGGGTGTTGGCCTTTTGTCGGGAGTACGGATGAGAACACTACTTGTGCTTCTAGCTTCTTAACTTTATTGCCTAGTTGTTTGCAGTCTCTCACTATTGTACTCAGGTTCTTTGCTGTGTCATTCGTGCCAACATGGAGGAGGAGGAAGGGGTAGTAATCTGTAGGCCTAATTATTTTGGTTAGGTTCTCAGCCACATTTTTGATTTTTGCTCCAGGGAGACAACATACCTCCCTGGACTGTATGTCAAGTCTGCAGATGGATTATTCCGTTCCTTTGAGGATAGAATCTCCTATTACCAACACTCACCTTCTGTTCTGTCCCAGCCTACATGAGTCCTTGTTGTACTCACAAGGAGAAACCCCTCTTCCAAGAAACAGGCAGGAACCGCAAGAAAAAACCAATCCCTTTTATTCTCACAGACCTGAGTCAATGTCCAAGGCAAACAAACACAGTCCACAGAAACTCGATCCTCAGCATGAATGGTTGCCTTTGGCAACCAGCACCTCCCACACCTTCCCCTTTTATAATTCAGCCAAGGCGTGGCTTTCTAATGCCTTCTCCTTTGCCTTTGGAGCCACCCCATTGCATTCCTCTGTCCCACTCGCTTCTCCTTTCTGCGCATTCATGCAGCCAGAATTTGTCCCAGCTGTTCCTCATCACTGTCCAACTCAGGTTCTCAGCACAGCTGTGTCTCAGCCCAAGCGCGAGTAGAGGGGCCAGACTCCTCGTCCGACCGTAAGTCTTGGAGCTCCTCAGAGCCTTCCTCTGACTCTAATGTCACTCCAGGCCCCTCCTCCTCATCTGAGTCCTCAGACTCAGCTGATGGATCCACTGGCTGGTGAGGAATCACAACACTATCTCGCACCGCAGGACCCTTCCCCCGGGTCTGACGGGCCAGATGCAGTCGTGAAGGGAACTGTTTGTGGAATGCCATCACCAAGGCAGAAGCATGCATGGTGGTCGCATCCTCCCAGGTGAACTCCTCCAGTCCATAGCCCTTCCACTCAATCAAATACTGAAATCGGCCTTTCAGCCAATGGGAGTCTCGAATACTGGTGATCTCATACTCGGGAGCGCTGTCTCCGTCATGTTGTTCCAGTGGGGGATGTTCTGATCGTCGGAGTGGACACGCCGGTTGTTCTGGGACCAAGAGAGACCGGTGAAAGACCGGATGTGCCCATAACGACCGTGGCAAGGTTAACCGATAAGCGACCGGGTTAATGACGGCTTCGATAGGGAACGGTCTTAGGTACCGGTGGTCTAGTTTCTTGGCAGGTCGGTTTGACGGCAGGTTCCTGGTTGACAGACACACCCGATCTCCCACCATTAATGTAGGCATATCTCGCCTCGACCGATTGGCGACCTTCTTGGAATCTGCCTTGGCCTTATCTAATTGTCGCCGCACCAATTGATGGATAGCCCGTAACTCGGTCAGATATTCGTTAGCTGCGGGAACTGGCGAGTCGAGTTGCGAGAGGGGAAAAAGCCAGGGATGATACCCCACATTGGCCAGGAACGGTGTCATATGCGTGGAGGTGTGCTGTGAGTTGTTAAATGCGAACTCGGCTATCACAAGATTGTCCGCCCAATTGTCCTGTTGCTGATTCACGAAACAGCACAGGTATTGTTCTAGGATTCCGATTACTTTCTAGGTCCCGCTATCCATTTGCGGATGATGCGCCGACAATAGGCAGATTTTTACGTCTAGGGCCTTCATCAACCCCTTCCAGAAACAGGCCGTAAATTGAGCCCCTCTATCTGAAATGACCCTATCAGGGAGGCCATGCAGCCGGAAAACCTGCTGGATGAACATGCGAATGGTGGCGTGGGCTGACGGCAAGCCACGGCAAGGAATGAAATGCGCCATCTTGGTCAGCATGTCCACCACCACAAATACCATCGTGAAGCCAGAAGACGGGGGCAAGTCCATCAAGAAGTCCATGGACACTGCCCCCCAGGGTCTTTTGGGCGTCGGCAAGGGCTGAAGTAGACCTGGTGGGGGCCCCGTCACTGACTTGGCCTGCCTACACTGTATACAAGACGTGACGTAGGCCTGGACGTCGTGTCATACTCGGGGCCACCAGAATGTACGGGAGTTCAGTGTCTTGAACAGGCCAAAATGCCCCGCCGCTGGATTATCATGATATTGGCTGAGAATGAGCCCTCTGAGTGGCCCTCCTGGAACATAGAGCCGATCACGATATTTCAGGAGTCCATCCATGATGGTCCATGGGGAGTCTGGCCCCAACTCCTCCCTTCGTTGAGCCACCCACGCATCATGCTGTTGTGCCTCCCGAATCCGAGCCCGTACATCTATTGGCTCCCAAACTGCAGAGAAAGTCTCTACAGGGAGAACTGTCCTGGACAGAAGCTTGTCTTCTGTACGGGAATATTCTGGCTTCCTTGACAGAGCATCCGCTCTTTGGTTGCAACCGCTTGGTATGTAGGTAACGCGGATATTGAACCTAGCGAAGAAGAGAGACCACCGAATCTGTCGTTGGTTCAATTTCCGGGCAGGCTGCAAGCTTTCCAGATTCTTGTGGTCCGTCTGGACTTCAATTTGATGCCGAGCCCCTTCCAAATGATGCCTCCAGGCCTCAAATGCCACTTTGATGGCCAGTAGCTCCTTCTCCCAGATGGTGTAGTTACGCTCGGCTGGATTCAGTTTCCACGAGTAGTACACGGAAGGGAAGAGGGCACCGCCGGGCACATTAGCCTGGAGTAACACCGCTCCAATGGCAATGTTGGAGGCATCTGTTTCCACGACAAACGGCCATTGCGGGTCAGGATGTTTCAAGATGGGTTCCTTCATGACAGCTTCCTTTAAAGCCTGGAAAGCCTGTTGCTCCAGGGTATCCCAATGAAACCGGGTCTTTTTCTGCAAGAGCTGAGTGAGGGACGCAGTCATGGAAGCAAAACCGGGGATGAAGGTTCTATAGTAGTTGGTGAACCCAAGGAGTCGCTGGACATCTTTAACACGACGTGGGGGTTGCCAACTACGCAGAGACTCGACCTTGCTCTGCTCCATGGCGATGCCCTCAGGAGAAATGCGATGACCTAGGAAATCAATGGTCATTTGATAGAATTGGCATTTCTCCAGTTTGGCATACAAATGATGATCTCGGAGCCGTTGCAGGACCTGACGGAGATGCTGGTGGTGCGTCTCCCATGAAGGGGAGTAGATCAGAATGTCATCCAAATACATCACGACAAACTGATCTAACAGATCCTGGAATATGACGTTCATAAAGTGTTGAAAAACTGCAGGGGCGTTGGTCAGCCCAAACGGCATCACTGTATACTTGAAGTGCCCGTACCGGGTGCCAAACGCTGTCTTCCACTCATCACCTGACTGAATCCTAATGAGATTGTAGGCTTCTCTCAAGTCCAATTTCATGAAGATTTTTGCCTCCCGGAGCTGTTCCAGAAGTTCGGGGATGAGGGGTAGTGGGTATCGATTACGTACCGTAATGGTGTTCAATTTTCGATAGTCACAGCAAAGCCTCAATTCTCCGGACTTCTTTTTTACAAACAACACTGGTGCAGACACTGGCGAAAACGAGGGCCGAATAAAACTCCGAGCCAAATTTTTGTCCAGAAAGTCCCTCAACGCGGCCAACTTGGGGTCTGACATGGAATACAAATGCCCCACTGGGAGAGGCACGTCAGGAACTAAGTCGATGGGGCACTCATATGGCCTGTGCGGGGGCAATTGATCCACCTCAGTCTCACTGAACACATCAGCGTAAGTCGCCAGTTCAGAGGGCAGGGAGACCCCTGGGGGACTCACCACCTGGCCGGCACAGACTTGGTGGGTGTGGTCCACACACTGTAAACTTGGAAAGGTGACCAAGTTCTGGGACCAATAAATCTGCGGGTCATGCGTCTGTAGCCACGCCAATCCCAAGACCACGGGGAAATGCAGGTCAGAGGTTATGTAAAATTGAATAGCCTCCTCATGCGAGCTGATGGCCATACCCAATGGTTGTGTGGCGGCCTTAATTGGCCCAGACAGGAGCACTCGGCCATCAATAGTCTCTACTAACAGAGGCGGTTCCACCGGGCATTGGGGAACAGCCCATTTGGCCACAAATGCTGCGTCCATAAAGTTTGTGGTGGCCCCAGAGTTGACCAAAGCATGTACCGGAATCCCCTGTGGCTTCCCGGGGAGGATCAAGCATGCTGCCAGTATCAAATGTCGTGGAGGTCCGAGTGCAGCATCCGAAGGACGTTGCTCGGTGTTGGGGGAAGCCCGACCCAAAACGTCTTTTATGTCGGGCTCAGGGTGTTTCCCGACAGATGAGGTTGCTTTCACGGGGCAGGCTCAGTAGCTGACGCCCCTCGTCGCTTCTTGGGGCAGAAGGCGGCCAAATGCCCAGGGTTCCCACAGTAGAAACACAAACCCCCCAAACGTCGTCTATTCATTTCTGCCACCAATAGGCGAGGTCTGGCAGCACCTAACTCCATAGGCTCCTCCCGCAGAACTGGAGTCTCACGCACAACTGGGGCTGCCCGGGGTGGCACGATGATTCCTACGCTGCTGCAGCCGAGCGTCAATCCGCAAACAGAGATCGATCAACCCATTGAGGTCTGGGGGAACATCGACACGAGCCAGCTCGTCCAACAGCTCCTCTGACATGCCATCCTGGAAAGCGTCCATGAGTGCAGCTTTGTTCCAGGCTGAATCCTGGCTAAGCAGCCGAAACTCACTGATATATCCCTGTAAAGGCCGTCGGCCCTGCCTCAGAGCTTTCAGGCGTCTGCGTCTTAATGGGGTCCTCATACATAAGACGCATATAGTCACAAAAAACCCCAAAATTATCCAAAACGGACTAGGCTGGGCTAGCAGGGGTGTGCCCCAATGAGCTGCAGCACCAGAGAGGAGGCTGATCAAAAACCCCACTTTATCACGGTCAGTGGGAAAGTCAGCCGCTGTTAGGCTGATAAAGAGCTGGCATTGGCCCAAAAAAGCTGGAAACATCTCCGGAGTGCCATAGAATTTGTCAGGCACTGCGACTGGACACTTCCTTCGGGGTTGTGGAGCAGCAGGAGCAGGGGCTTGAAGCTGAGCAACTTGAGCTGCCAGCAAAGCCAGCTGCTGGGAGAGCTGGGCATTCTCCGCACATAACTGCTCCATGGTAATAGGGGGTAGAAGGCCAAAGGCAAACTGTTCTGTCCCAGCCTACGTGAGTCCTTGTTATGCTCACAAGGAGAAACCCCTCTTCCAAGAAAGAGGCAGGAACCGCAAGAAAAAACCAATCCCTTTTATTCTCATAGACCTGAGTCAATGTCCAAGGCAAACAAACACAGTCCACAGAAACTCGATCCTCAGCATGAATGGTTGCCTTTGGCAACCAGCACCTCCCACACCTTCCCCTTTTATAATTCAGCCAAGGCGTGGCTTCCTAATGTCTTCTCCTTTGCCTTTGGAGCCACCCCATTGCATTCCTCTGTCCCACTCACTTCTCCTGTCTGACTCTAATGTTACTCCAGGCCCCTCCTCCTCATCTGATTCCTTAGACTCAGCTGCTGGATCCACTGGCTGGCGAGGAATCACAACACCCCTGATCTTTTGCAGTCGCTACCACCTCAGGGATTCCTTTCCTCTTGGGCCTGTGTGTCCTCCCCCCCCATGTGGTGGATTTCTCTTTTGGAAACCTCAGTTCTCCTGCCCTCCAGTCCACCCTTGGATTCCATTTCCTTAGCCATGTCATCCCCAAAATCAGGGGCCACTCCATGCTGGGGGTTACTATAAAAGTCAATGTCTCGGTATAATCCCCCATAGTGAGCTCCACCAGCTGTGTGGCCAGGGTGGCTGGGGCTCCCCCTGAGATGGACCCATCTAGCTGGCCAAATGAAATTGGCTTCTTCAGCCTCCTCACCAGATTCCCTAGATTCCTCACTAAGGTTGAGCTTATTAAGGAACGGGTACAGCCCGAGTCCAATAGAGCCTTCAGGGTTACTTTTCCCTGCATTCCTGGGATTAACAGTTCTATTGTTCTGGTGAGGGGCACGATGGGTCCACTTACCAGGGGTTCATCCTCGGAGTCGCTGTCAGACATTTCCGGTGGTTTTTCTGTCAGGGCTGGAGTTCCTCCTCCCAGGGTCCCGGTGTTGTGAGTCCGTGCCAGCCAGTGGACCCGGCAGCTGAGTCCGGGGAATCAGAGGAGGAGGAGGGGCCTGGAGAGCCATCAGAGTTGGAGGAAGGCTCTGATGAGCTCCAGGACTTACAATCTGATGAAGAGCCTGGCCCCTCCAATCGTGCTCAGGCTGAGACTCAGCTGTGCAGGGAAGCTGAGTCAGACTCTGAGGACTCACAGCTGGAAGACATCATAGACGGTCGCAAATGCAGACAGGCAACAAGAGCAGGACAGAGGGAGGCAATGGGGCGACTCCAAGGGAGGAGGAGAAGGCATTGAGAAGCCACGCCTTGGGGCTGCATAATAAAAAGGGAAGGTGTGGGCGGTGCTGGTTGCTGAAAGCAACCATTTTCAAAGGACTCAAGTTTCATGGAATCAGATTCTGTTTGCCTTGCCTGTGAACAATTCTCCGTTTGAATCGTGTTCTGTTTGCCTTGGGACAATTCTTCATTTGAATCGTGTTCTGTTGCCTTTGAACAATTCTCCGTTTGCATCGTGTTTTGTTTGCCTTTGCTTTTGGGACATTTTGCAGGTCTGTACCTAATTAATAAAAGGGGTTTGTTTTTCCTGCATTTCCAGCCTACTTGTTAAAAGAGGGGTTTGTCCTTGTGAATTAACAAGGACTCACATAGGCTGGGACAGAAAACCTGGGGGTTTGGACCTCAGTGCTCTTCATGGCGGTCTCCCTGGGTCGTTGAGGAGTCTTCCCAGGTTTCCCTCCACCCAACCGGTCTGGCTTGCGCACAGGAGTTTTCGAACAGCATTCTGCAGCCCGGTGCCCTTCTTTACTGCATTTGAAACAGGCAGTTGAACGTGGTGTCACCATGGGTTTTTTTTGTTGCCTCTCGTTTTCCCTCTGGGGGAGACCATCTCCATGTTTGGCCAAGCTGTCATTGACTTCTGGCTTGTTCGATCTCGGCTTCTTCGGCTAGGATGCACCAGTCGTGGAGGCGATCGGATCTCCCCTGGCGATGCACACATGGTACAGATCATCATTCAGCCCGTCTTTGAAATGGCCCACTAGCACTTCCTCTGGCCAGTTGAGGTGGCATGCCAGGTCTCTGAACTCCTCCGTGTACTCGGCCACTGGGCGACGACCTTGTCTCACCGTTTTGATGCATTCTCTGGCTTTCCGGTCAGCTAAGGGGTCTGTCATGCCTCCGTCCAAGCCTGAATCCGAGGAGGACATGGAGTTGGAGCAGGACTCTGTTGAGGCCCAGGAGGGGGTGTCTGTGGCTTTGGAGGACTGTGGGGAGGAGCAGGCTGAGGCAGGCCAGGGTCCTTCAGGTTTGGAACAGGGGAGGCAGAGTTCAGGTGAGGAGCAAGCCCCCCCCCCACCTGATCCTAGAGCAAGGAGAGCAGAGAGGAGGAGAGAACAACGGAGGCAGGCTCAATTGCTTGGGAGGAGAGCATCCCGCCCCACTCCACAAGGCACACCTGGGGATTAAGATTTAAGGAGACGCTGTGGGGTGGGGCATTTGCCGGGAACAAACATGGTATCTTGGGACAGTTGTGAATTGTGCTCTTGTCTTTGTTTAACCTGGACACCTTGAATACCGGACCGGCTGGTTTCCTGCTTTACGACCACAGACTGCATTTCTGAGTCTCTCCTTGCAGACTGCAGGCAAGCTGAGATTTAAAAGGACTCATTACGTTTCTGTTTTGTTTTCTTATTATCTGTCTGGCCTTGAGGACATTGTAAACTTCTCCGGCTGTATTGAAATTGCCTTTAGCCAGAGGCAGCCGAAAGGAACGTGTGTGTGTGCTTTGGTTGAAAGCTTGCCAGCATATGTGGGAGCTTTTGGGGAACATTGGCAGTTATTAAAGGACTGTTTCTCTTGCCAGCCGACTGCTTTGCCTCCGTGCGGGGCCCTGGGTCATCACAGGGTCCTCGAACCTCCGTCTTAAAGCTGCCATGAATTGATTAAAGTTTCGTAGTTCGGCGGTGTTGGCATTATGTAGGGTCACCATCCACCGAGTGGCTGCTCCCTCCAGTGCCATGTTCACCACCCTGACCAACCCACTGTCACTGGGGATATCTTGGCCATATTCCTGCATGTAACTCAGGACATGGGCCAGGAAAAATCCCAGTTGTTGGGGTGACCCATTGTACTTCACGCCCAAGAGTGGGACTTTCCGGTCGGTCCAGTGGGTCCTCCTCCTTCTGGCTCTGCGTCCATATCCCCCAGCTGGGGTAGCTCGTGCTGGGGTTGCAGCTACGGCTATCGCTTCTGTGGCTTCCGAGGCACTGGTGGAGGGACCAGGATTCGCTAGTTCACCCTCATGGTATTCTTTTTCCTCCAGTCTTGGCACAACTGAGCCCTGGCATGGGTCTGCTTCTTCCTCCTTCAGGTTTTTGAAAGCTTCCACCATCAGATTTATGGCTTGTTTAAGGAAGCGATCAGACCGGGTTGGTCTCTTGTCTTCCCCCTCGCTGAGGTTGAGCGACCTCTCCATCTCTCGCTTCCACCCCGGTTGATGACTGCCGCATTTGAGGGTCACCTTTCTGGCTTTTGCTTCCCAGTCTTTCTTCTTCCCCATGCCTATCGACCAGCTCAGCTTTTCCCGATTCTCTCTGGTCTCGGCTTTGTCAGATGAGCTGGAGAAATCCGAGCTGCTGTCGCTCAGGCTAACCTTGGGGGGAGCTTCCCCGCAAAGGTTGCTTTCTCTTTCTCACCACCGTGGTTCGACATCGCTTAGCATGGTCCCTATGGTAGGGATTTACCCTCTGGGCTGACCACTACGCAGATCCTGCCTAATGTAAGGACCTGCCTCAATTAAACCTCCCAAGAAAGCAGAACTCTTGAAACAGACATCATTCCAAAAAGAACTTTTATTGGAAGGTGTTGACAGCAGTAGTAGAAGACAGGATCTGAGGAATTCCTGTGCAAATCCATAGTTTAAAAGAGACAATTGAAAACCCCACCCCAACTGTCCATCCAGACAATTCAAACAGGCCAATCCACAGGTGTGAAAATGTTGTGGGAACGAAGCGATAAGGCGCCACTTCCAAGGCTGTCAAGTCTCTGTGCTTCTTCTCCACGTCCGGAGATAAGGCAGATGGCCGGAGGCACATTCCATTGTCACCCCGTGAAAGAAACATCAAAGAGGATAGAGCAAGCAGCAAAGCACAGGAACTACACTGTAGCAACCCCAAGCTCCCCCTCCCCCTCCCAGAAGATTGGCAGAACCCAAAAAGAGACAGAAACCCCAACGCCCATAGAAAGACAGGGTTCTGACAGTAACAAAGGTCAGTTCCTCTTTTCTCATACATTCTTGTCCTATGTTCTGTTTTTGTTAAGAAATGTGTGCCGACCACAAACTGTCACTATTTCCTACTGAAGGTCAACAGCAAGCGAAAGCCAAGTGCTTGTTAGCAAGTTCAAATCTAAGCTATAATTGATTAGACCACTCCTAAAATAGTTATCGATATATTTTCCTTTCACACAGTAATCTATAACAAAAAAGCTATAAATATTTTAAAATAATACTTTTACACAAATGACAAAACTAAATTTTAGAACTTTGAATAGATCATACAGAAAGAAAAGTAATGTCAATTTCTTTCCATTAATAAAAAAAACCAAGTGCTGTAATATTTTCTAAGAAAGAAAATTATCATTTCGTTATAAGTGTTATTATTTGTTATTGCAAAAGTAGTCTCAGCCTCCTCAATTGTTTTTGCTCAAAAATTTATAATATGAATATGAAAAGCAGCATTCCTTCTGAACTTCATAATTATGTTGCAGGAATCTGTGGAAGTCCAAATTCATCCACCAGTACCCCATCCTGTGAGAATTAAAATACATAATTTATGATTAACTGTTGCTTTGTCCCCAAACTATGAAGACACATCTTGATAAATGAACTTTGCAATAATCTTCTTTTAAATTCTGAACTATCTGCCCCATATGTCAAGCCATTTATTTAGAAGCATTGATCATTTTTATCAAAAAGAGCTTATAAAAATTAAATATTTAACTGTGATATTACTATGGTTTTACAAAGTTAATCGAGGATGTTTAGTAAGTTAACAATACAGACATATTCATAATATAAACTCAAAGTAACATATGAGGATATCCAAAGGAAGATTTCAGTTGACTTTCATATGAAAAAGGAAGTCAGCCAATTTGTGACCTGGGAGTAATTCTGTATATATTGTAGAGATGGTTAAACTGTTTCAGTCCTCAAATGGTTGTCAAATGTGTTTCAAGTCTGGAGTGAAATACATGTGTTTTGAGAGTTCTGATATGAAGGCAGAGCAATACATATTCTGACTCTGAAACAAAACCTGGCCATTTCAGAACTGTGATGGGGCTGCGATTGAAAAAAGCACCCAATCACAAGTTACAAACTGCTTCCAGCCTAGTCAATACAGCAGCAGGACTGCTATTCTTTTAAAAGAATAAGGTGATGTAGGAGTTCAGATGAACACAGCAGAAAAGCCTATGCTGACAATTGCAGGGCTATCAGCCTGCCTGGTAAGTTACTATTTTTTAAAAAATTGTTATGGAAAAATTAAGATTTCATATGGTTCGATCAGTGCACTGCATGTACAACGTAAGCTTTATTTTTACTGGCACACATACAAGAAATGTGTATGGGTGCATGTCTGTGTCTATACTACTGTTCTTCATTTTATTTTATTTATCAAATTTAGAAATGGTCCATCTCCCTCAGTGAGGGACTTCATACAGAAGTGTTGCTTAATGCTGCTAAAGTTGTATAAATGCAACATTATTTATTATATATTATATTATAGTGTATAATATAGTATATAGTACAGTATAAGATTTTTAAGCTTTGGTTTTTTGTGAACTGTGTGCATGCCCTTTGTCCTTTTGACACTAAGTTTCAGAACCATTAAAAATGCAGATGCTTGGGGCTGGTTTGCTGAGTTCTGTTCTATATAATCAGTTGAGAAGGTCTTAGTAGCCCAATTAATCCCAGGTTCCTTGTGGCTATGATTCTCAAAATGTTTTAGTTTTCTTTTTTACGATGGAAAATAGCCAACAGCATGAGTTTTATAACAAAGCACATTAATAGCAGTATTGTTACTAAACTTTGTCAAATAAGCAGCAAGCTACACTAGTTTCTAATAGGCTTCGGGTGCAATTCAAGGTGGTGATTATCTTCCTCAAAGCCCTACTTGGCATAGGACTGGGTTATCTTCTCCCAAAAACAACTATTCATCCCACATTCTCCACAGGGAGAGCTGTTCCAGGTTCCTTCTTTTACTTGTTATCTTATGGGACCAAGGAGGCATGCTTTTTCTGTGGTTGCCCCTGTTCTCTGAAACCATATTTGACACGCCCCAACTCTTCCTGCCTTTAGGCAAGTCATGAAGACCTGGCTCTCCCCCCCCCCCCCCAGGCATTAGCAGCCCCCTTTCCAGTTGCTTGGTCACCATTTTATATTTATATATTGTATATGTCAAGCCTGGAAACCTTCACGCTGTTTCGTATATTTTTTTCCATTGGCTTGTCTACAGAATCGGGGGGGGGGGAGAGAGTGGGGAGAATGGAATGTGTGCTGCAGCTGTGGAAGGTCATCCACGAGTCTTTTTTGTCTACTGAAGATTCTTTCTCATAATAATTACCTGGAGCTTAATTGGGTAAAGTGACCTGCGCTGTCAGGGGGAAAAGGGAGTTGTTATACTTTTAATATACTTCTTGTCATGGTTCCGATAGATGAGACCAGTAGAAATAAGAACTCCGAGGCAATTGCTTTCCTCAAAGAACACATTTAATGGCTACATAGTATCGGCACGAACAAAGGTGAAACCAAGACTGAAAGTTTCCCCCCCCCCCAAGGTTACAATGTAACAAGTTGAACTTCTCATCCCTGCAATATGTCATAAATCACAATCCCCAATTAACTACTTTGGCGGGCTTTCTAACGGAAGCTCCAGCCCACCAAAACTTAGGTAACTTGACCTTGGTTCCCACAGGAAAGTTATTGTTATGTCTAAACTAAACGAACACGTCTCCCCCCTCTCATTGCTGTGGCAACCGAAAACGAAGTGAAGATGGCTGCAGCCAAGATCGTTTGAAAGTTGACAGTCGGATCCTCTAAAAAAGAGAGAAATCCTGTAGGTAAAAAAGGAGTTAGAGTCAGGAATCACCCCCAGGCTTATTTGGATGTTTATCATAAAATTTACGTATTAATCTATCAGCTTTTACATCAGCACTTTTTACACAGGTGGCCTCTGATAGTGGGTATCCTTTCCATTGCACCAGATACTGTAACTTTCCCTTGTACAACCTTGAATCAAGGATTTGTTTTACTTCATAATGAGTCAATCCCTCCACGACAAGGGGACCAGGTGCCTGCTTTGGAGAAGGTATCAATGAGGACTCTCTGTATGGCTTCAATAGGCTGCAGTGGAACACAGGGGGAACTTTCCCTAAAAGGGGAGGTGTGATGACACAGGGCACAGCACAAAGGCAATGCAGACAGCTGGCAATGTAAACAGTTCTTTAATGGTTGCAAATTTCCTCCAAATGCTCTCACATTTGCTGGCAAGCCTCCAACCCAAATACACACACACACCTTCCAGCCGACTCTGGCTGAAGGCAGTTTCAATACAGCCTGATTAGTATACGAATGTTCTCAAGGCCATAAAGATAACAAACAAAACAAAACATCAACTTAATGAGTCTGTTTGAATCTCAGCTTGCCTGCACAGTTTGCAAAGAGAGAAGTCAAAATGCAGTCTGAGGTTGTAATTCAGGAAATCCACGTGGTCAGCCGGTCCGGTCGTCAAGGTGTCCAGGTTTTCCAACAAAGGCACAGAACAGGAGCAACAATACACAACTTTCCCAAGATTCAACGTTTGTTCCCAACAAAGTCTCCACCCCACAGCGGCTCCTTATATCTCAATCCCCAGGTGTGCCTTGTGGGGTGGGGCGGGACGCTCTCCTCCCGAGTAAGTGAGCCTGCCTGCATTGTTCCCTCCTCCTCTCCACTCTCCTAGCTCTAGGATCAGGTGGGGGTGGGCCTTGCTCCTCGCCTGAACTCTGTCTCCCCTGTTCCAAACCCGAAGGGCCCTGGCCTGCCTCAGCCTGCTCTTCCCCACAGTCCTCCGAAGCCACAGACACCTCTCGCTGGGCCTCGATAGGGTCCTGTTCTGGCTCCATTTCCTCCTCCGATTCAGGCTCAGATGGAGGCATGACAGGAGGGAGCTTTAATTCCACGGTGACTGGGTTTATAATCCGCACTATGGGGAAAGGTCCAAGGAATTTTGGTCCCAATTTTTTACTAGGCATCTTGAGTCATAGATATTTTGTAGAGAGGTAAACTTTTTCACCCACAGGAAATGGCCTCTGGGGAGCCCTTCTCTTGTCTGCCTGCTCTTTTCTAAATTTTTGAGGCTTTTGTTAGAGCTGCTTTCGCATTGTCCCAAACGGTTTTCCAAGAAGTCACCCATTGATCTAAAGTTTGAGAAACAGGAGGGTCCTGAGGGAGTTCAGGCATGGGAATGAATTCCCTACCAGTAGCTATTTTAAAAGGAGTGAGTCCAGTGCTGCTATGTACTGTGTTATTGTAAGCCGCCTCAGCAAAGGGGAGGAGGTCAGCCCATGTTGTTTGTTGGTAGTCAACATAGCATCTAATGTATTGTTCCACCATAGAGTTAGCTTTTTCAGCAGCTCCATTAGTAGATGGATGAAAAGCCGATGACAGTCCCTGCGTGGACCCAATAGGTTTCAGAAAGTCTCTCCAGAACTTGGCAGTGAATTGCACCCCTCCCTATCTGAAATAATCTGCTTTGGAGCTCCATGGAGCCGGTAGATATGTTTGAGAAACATTCTTGCTAGTTTCTTTGCGGAGGGAAGACCGGTGCAGGCAATGAAGTGAGCTTGCTTAGAAAAAAGGTCAATCACAGTCCATATTACTGTATTTCCCCTACTTTCAGGTAATTCCACAATAAAATCCATGGCACTCTCTTCCCAGGGTTGGGAAGGATCTGCGACTTGCTGCAATAATCCAGGGGGCTTACCTGGACGTTTTTTCATTGTTGCACAAGTTGCACAGCTTTTCACATAATTCTCAACATCTTTCTTTAGCCCTGGCCACCAAAACTGCCGTCGAATTAAATGTAAAGTTTTTAGGTATCCAAAGTGGGCTGCTTGTTTGCTATTGTGGCTGCGTTGGAGGGCCTGAACTCTAAGGGTTTTGGGTAGATAAAGTTTTGACCCCTTCCAAGCCAACCCGTCCTGACAAGTCAGTATGGTTTTATTTGCCAGGAACCAGGAATCGGTTTTTAACTCCTCCTTTAGCCTCTTCGTTAATGGGCTATCAGGTTCAGTTGACTTTGCCCGTGATGGCCCCCCTGTAGTTACTTGAGAGACTGACTCTGGTTGCGGAATGATGGAGTTCACAATCTCCTCTCGACGGCTTTTGTACTGGGGCAGTCTGGACAGGGCGTCAGCTAGGAAATTTTTCCTCCCGGGATGTATTTTAGTGTGAAATTGAAATGGTTAAAATACTGTGCCCACCAAACTTGTTTAGGAGATAACTTACGGGGGGGGGGGGTTCAGTGCCTCTAGATTTTTGTGATCAGTCCATACTTCAAAAGGCAAGTCGCTCCCTTCAAGGAAATGATACCATCTAAACAGAGCCCACCTCACTGCGAAAGCCTCTTTCTCTCAGACTGCCCACCTTCATTCAGTGTCCGTTAACTTTTTGGAGGTGTAGGCGCAGGGCTGCAAATCCCCATTCTCGTTCCTTTGCAAAAGAACAGCCCCCACAGCCACATCACTGGCATCGGCTTGGATGATGAATTGTTTCTCAGGATTGGGATGTTTGAGAATGGGTTCTGCTGCAAACAGTCTCTTTAAGTTCTCAAAAGCAGTTTGGCATTCTCCATAACAAGTTTTATTAGTTTTTGTTTGTTTTACAGCCAAGTGCTTATAACACATCGTGGAGATAGGGCACTCCATAGAACACAACAAAAAATACAGTCATACATATACAATTTAAACTACTACTTTAAAAGTTCCCTCTTATGGTATACAATTCGAGCATTCCTAAAATATAAATTGTTTCTCACCTCTATCTATTATTCCAATTTCAATTTATGCTTCTCAATCAAATTATATCTCTTATTCTATTTCACATACATATTTTGTAAATAAACATGAATTTATATATTTTAAAACTATTGCATTAGACATAGTAATATAATAACATTATAATAATAATAATAGGACAATAATTATTTCTATCATAAACAAATAATATAACTATTATATCTTAATATTTCTCAACTATATTCTATTTCATATAATCTATCCAATATTTTTATAGATCAGTCCACGTCCCTAAAAGATTCCTCAATTGTTTCAATTTAATCCATTTAATACCTCACTAATTACCATTCAATTCTTATAAATAAAAATATCAATAATATTTCACCAGTCTCAATCTCAATCTAACTCCTTTAATTATAAATTTTCCAATTTTTCTTATTGCCATTCCAAATCATAATCAAATTCATAATTTAAATCTAGTGTTGACTCATACCAAAGTAACCTTAAAGATCTCAAAAATATTAGTTCAATCAACGTCCAGAAGCCCTTTTTACCCATCAAATAAAGTTTTAACTCTTATTTTTAAATCTAATTCTAGCTTTCTTTTTGTGCCAGGTAGGTTTCCACAACAGGGCCTCTAAATCCTCCCATCTTAGTAACTGGCTAAAGGCCTTTTCCCACCATTGAGTCCAATCATATTCTTTTTCTCTTTTATCCAGTGTTGTCTGTACTGTCATGTTGTCAACGTTTTTTGTACCTCGTATTTGGAAGTCCAATCCTGTTGCTTTTAAAGTTGTAAATGTTTTAGTTGAGTTCTGCCTTTGATCATCAAAGAAATCCATCATGTAGGATGTGTCCTCTTCCTCTTCAATAAATTCAGTAGATTCAATAGATTGTAAATGTATTCCATCCATCTCATTAAGTTGTAGATCTGATTGTGTATCATAGTCAATCAAAGGGTTGAGCTTCAATTTTTAATTCTGAGTCCTCCTTGAAACTAAGCGATCTAATATGTTCTTTAAGTTCCAGTCTCTTCCAAGATTTTTTCTAATATAAGTCCATAATTAATCTGTGAGTAGGATTCCATCTTTTTTTTTTTTAAAGAAGTTCAGCTTAAAAATAGATTGCAGCGTTATAAAAATAAAATGCAGACAGATATATTTCCAAAGAAGATAGAGAAAAAAAAAAACCAATAGTCAAGTCCAGCACAGAGATAAAAACTGGCAGTCAGTTGTTATGTTGTAATCCAGTCTGGGCATCACGCCAAAATCAGGAAGTGGGAGTTCAAATGGAGCAAGTTACATTGTATCAGTCAAAGTTTCTGGGCTTCATGCCAAGTCCCAGGATGCATTGTATCCAAAAGAATCTACATAAGTCCGCCAGAGAGCAAAAGTTTTTTAGGCAGTACTGTTCAGGAGGGGGGGGGAAAAAAAGAACATTCCACCCCCTCCCTAAGGATTTTCACCTAAACTGAAGATAAACAAGCCAAAAGAGAAAGTCACAATAACCCGGATGCTCGAGTTCCAACTGCTTATGTAGACAAAATAAAATAGTAAAAAAAACAATAATTTTTTTCCAAAGCCCGTTTTCCCCAGTAATCAAACGCTGCTTTCTCAAAATAGGGAAATAGTTTTAAAGCTGTTAGCAGGGAAAAAGGTAAATTAACAAGAGGGAAGGAAAGGTCTCACCCGGATCTTCCACGGTGGTTCTTTTCGCTTAGATGTTGCTGTGACTTTCGGCTGGAGCAGCTGAGTGATCGGCCATGTTACTGGCCGATCTTTTCCCGTCGGCCCAAAGGTGTTTTCTCGGACCGCAGAGGGAGCCGCGCTCCCTCCGCGATCAACGAATGCAAACTGAAGCGTTTTGGCATTCTATGGACCAGGCAGTGCGGGCAGTGTCGCGCTTCCCCCATTTTTCCTTCCGCGTTTTTTAATATTTCAGTAATTGGCAAAGCAATCCGCAAAGGATGGGCTGAATTGCCGTAAAAGTTTGCGAATCCCAAAAAAACTCTAGAGTTGCTTACGTCCGTGGGGGCTGCATTCTAGTACAACTAGCTTCACTTTGCCGATCCATCTCAATGCCTTCATGGAAATCCTATATCCTGGTAATCCAGGGGCGTTTCTGATGGAACTCACATTTGAAGCTTAGCGTAAAGTTTAGTGTGCTCAGTAGTTTTCTGGTACTTCACATACTAATTTGACAGCTCTGCATGGTCTCTGTGTAGATGAGGATGTCGCAAGGTAACAAAACCCCTTATCAACTGTGATTATGCAGACTTTGATTATCATTGCATGAACACAGCACGAGCCCCCTGCAGCCTTAAGGCAAACATTGAACGGGAAACTCCGCAATGGGCTGTTAAAAGCCGTTTTCCTCCACTCGTCTCCTTCCCGTGATCCTTACTCGGTAATCGCCCTCTTAGGTCTAATTTGGAAAACTTTGCCAAATTGGCTTACAACATGTCCCTTCATCAAGGTGAGGGGGGTACATATTCTCACGCTGCACAGTTTAAAACCCCCTTATGTCGAGTGCCAGCCTCATTGACCCATCTTTCTTTCCTTGAACAGCACTGGGGTGATTTGGCTGCTTGGGATGATCCTCTGCTAAGTCTTATCACTGTTGCCCTCAAGGTCCTTTCGTTCGTCGGGGTCATTGAATCCATTTGTTGGCTTAGGGTAATTTGGATCCCTGGAAATCCTCAATAGTGCGTCATGTTCGGTGGGGGCAGGACATCACATTTCCGCCTCACTTAATTCTTTTTGCTAATCACTATATTCACTTGAATTATTGGCTCTCCTGGCGGGAAACTCACAGCAGATTTGAGGCTCCAGGGCTGCACCGTTGGCTCTCACTGGGCTCTGATTGGTTTAGGAGGTGAAGGGTCCAGTTGCTAAATCTTAAAGTCCTACTCCGTTCTCCCACCATTATCAAGGGTGCCATTTGCAGCCAGCCACCCCGAATCACTGCTTCTGTCATTTTTTGATCACCACAAAACGGATTACTCCCAATGCTCCCCTATCTCATAGGCACCCTAGTTCATTAAGTGATGCCGGCTCCTCTATGGAGATCATTGCCTTCTCGAAACCTGATGGGTAAGCAGCAATTTGGCCCTAATGCTCAGTTTTTAATATGGTAGGGAATTTGATCAGCGCGGTGCATCCCGAAATCACTAAATTTCAATCCATCTGAGCCTCCTGTTTTGGCACCAATAGTTTGCGAAGGGACAAAAGGTGGGATAGGCTGACTCACTATCAGCGTTCGAGCTTAATTCCTCTTGCTCTCCTGGGATAGAGGTTATTTTGTACCACATGCCCCTGCTGACCCAATTTCAACTTCTCTCACGCTGGCTGAGGTTGTCTCGGGCGGGGGGGGGGGGGGGTGGGGCTGCGGTCGCACTTTTCGGAAGAGGGAAAGGAACTGGCTAATCTGCCGTTGGATGCCCAAGTTTGTCCACACCTGAAACACTTGATCTACGAGATCACCAGCAGGAGCTCTAATGGACCACTCGCCCTGGCAGGTGGGGGCTCTGCGACGTTTGGCGCCTCACCGGATCTCGCCTTGGTCGTGGTCCTGAAGCTGCAGTCTTTTGGTACTGGTCAGCTTGATTATCTAAATTCGAGCCAAAATGGTACCATCATGATCTGATCAGATTCTCCTGTTTGATTCGTCCAGCCTGTGTCACCCGTAGTTTGAGTCTGGGAATCCAGAGTAGGGATGAGGAGGGGCTGAAGACCTCAGAGTCGGCAGGGTAGGCTCTGATGACTGCATGACTTACAAACTAATTGAAGAGCTGGTCTGTCCACTCGTGTCATCTGAGAGCCAGCGTGCTGGGAATCTGATTCGACTCGGAGGAAGCACACCTGAAGACCTCAGAGAACGCTTGTAAGTAAAACAGGTCACACGAGTATGACAGAGGGGAGGCAATGGGAACGACTCCAGGGAATGAGAGACAGCAATGGAATCCACGCCTTGGGGACTGCGTAACCAAAAGGGATGTGTCGTGATGGGCTGTTGCTGAGCACCGTTTGCAAAGACTTCAGTCATCAAGAGATCATTGGTCTGTTTTAATTTTGCTTGTGATGTATTTCCTTTTTGACTCGTGCTCCGTTTTACTTTTGGAAAAAGTGTTTGAAAAGTGTTCTGTTGCTTTTGATTGCTGGGACAATTATCTTTCTGTAACTCAAATAAAAGGGTTTATTTTCAGTCTACTGTTAAAAGGGGTTTGTCTTTGTGAGTCAGGCCGTGCGTAGGCTTGGACATGAAAGGTGTTGCAGGTATTTCTCATGAAACTTTATTAGCTCGTCACTTTGAAATCCGTGCTTTTACCACTCCGTATCTGCTAAGGGATAGATCCTCCCAGGACTACGTACTGTAACTTTGGCCCTAAAATCCCTGAGTCTAGTATTCTCTAATTTTCATATGCTTCTCCCCTGCACCCAGTATAGGATGAGGGTGTTCCTCTATCTCTGGTCTAAGCTAGACTTTTGAATGGTTTTCCACAAGCTGCAATGGAAAACTGGGTGAACTCACTTCATTCTTTTTGGTAACCTAACTCCAAAGTTACTGGATTTATAACTTTCCCAATTGGGAAAGAAAAAGAAAAAACTCAAACAACATCAGGACATGCAGGAAACATACCCACGGACAGGCATATAAAGTCTTAAATGCTTATATACAAATGCTCAAAGCTTGGGGAACAAACAGGGCGAACTAGAAGCAATAGTACACGAGGGAGGTATGACATAGTTGGCATTACAGAAACCTGGTGGGATGAAACCCATGAATGGAATGGACTGATGGATGGATACAAATTGTTCAAAGAAACAGGTCTACAAAAAGAGGAGGGGGAGTTGCACTATATGTAAGAGAACACTACATATCTACAGAAATGCACATGATCCAAGATAAAATCTCTCCAGAATGTATATGGGTCAATATAAAAGAGAAAAAAGTGACATTACCATAGGTGTATATTACAGGCCACCCAACCAATCAGAAGAATAGATGAACTCTTTGCCAACCAGTTAACAAATGTATGTAGGAAGCATACACAGTAGTAATGGGAGACTTCAACTATCCAGATATCAACTGGGAGACAAACTCTGCAGCGAGCGGGAGATCAAACAGATTCCTAACCAACTAGCGACAACTTTGTCATCCAAAAGGTGGAGGAGGGAACTAGAATAAAGCCATACTGGACTTAATTCTAACTAATAGAGAAGAAGTGATAGAGGGAGTTGAAGTTGCCGGAACCTTGGGAAAGTGACCACGTCATACTGGAATTTAATATAATGCAAACACTAGAACAGAAAACAATCAACCAGTGTCTTGAACTTCAAAGAGCTGACTTTAACAAACTCAGAGAGAACCTAGGAAAGATCCCATGGATGAAAATCCTAAAGGGGAAAACAACCAAGAAGTGGGAAACTCTGAAAAATGCGATCATAAAAGCCCAGACCAGCACAATACCACTGAAAAAGAAAAACAAGAAATTCAAGAAGAAACCAGCATGGCTGCACAAAGATCTCTCTGACAAACTGAAAGACAAAAAGGACAAATACAAAAATGGAAAGAGGGGCACATAACTAAGGCCGATTATCAGCAGACAGCCAGAACATGCAAAGATGAAGTCAGGAAAGCAAAGGCTCAGAACGAACAAAGACTTGCAACAGAAATCAAGGATAATAAAAAAAGTTTCTTCCAACATATTAACAACAAGAAAAAAGTCAAGGAAACTGTAGGTCCACTAAGAGAGAAGATGGCAAGGAAATAACAGGCAACAGGGAGAAAGCAGAGCTGCTTAACTCATACTTTGCATCAGTCTTCACACAAAAAGAAAACTATAGCCCAACATACAAAAAAACCACTGCAAAAGACAACTAGAAACAAAAATTAAAATAAGCAAGAAAATGGTAAGAGAACACCTATCCGACCTTGACGAATATAAATCACCGGACCTGACAGATTACATCCCAGAGTTCTGAAGAGCTGGCAGATGTTATCTCAGAACCATTGCACCACATCTTTCAAAAATCCTGGAGCACCGGGGAAGTACCTGAGGATTGGAAAAGGGCTGATGTCCCATCTTCAAGAAAGAAAAAAACGGACCCAGGAAACTACAGACCAATCAGTTTAACATCAATACCTGGGAAGATCCTAGAAAAGATAATAAAAAAACAGATCTGCAACAACTAGAAGCAAACAAAGTTATAACTAGTAGCCAGCACGGGTTTGTTAAAAACAGATCATGCCAAACCAATCTTATTTCATTCTTGAAAGTGACTAAACTATAGACCAGCGAAATGCTGTGGACGTAGTATACTTAGACTTCAGTAAGGCATTGATAAAGTAGACCCACAACCTACTCCTTGGTAAGCTAGAAAAAGTGGAATACAAACATCACCACCAGATGGATCTGTAGCTGGCTGGCAAACCGTACTCAACGAGTAGTCCCTCAATGGCACTACATCCACATGGAGAGAAGTAAGCAGTGGGGTACCACAAGGATATAATTTTACTTGGACTTCAGTAAGGCATTTGAAGTAGATCACAACCTACTACTTGATAAGAATAGAAAAATGTGGGTTAGACAGCATCACCACAGATGGATTCGTAGCTGGCTGACCGGCCGTACTCAGCGTGTGGTCCTCAATGGAACTGCATCTACATGGAGGGAAGTGTGTAGTGGGGTGCCCCAGGGCTCTGTTCTGGGGCCCAGTGCTCTTCAACATCTTCATCAACGATTTGGACGAGGGATAGATGGGGAACTCATCAAATTTGCAGATGACACCAAGCTGGCAGGAATAGCCAACACTCCAGAAGACAGGCTTAAGATACAGGAGGATCTGGACAGACTTGAACACTGGGCGCTATCTAACAAAATGAAATTCAATGGTGAAAAAAGTAAGGTTCTACATTTAGGCAAGAAAAAACCAAATGTACAGGTATAGTATAGGGGTACCTTGCTCAATAGTAGTAACTGTGAGAGGGATCTCGGAGTCCTAGTGGACAATCACTTAAATATGAGCCAGCAGTGTGCTGCAGCTGCCAAAAAAGCCAACACAGTGCTAGGCTGCATTAACAGAGGGATAGAATCAGATCACGTGAAGTATTAATACCACTTTACAATGCCTTGGTAAGGCCACACTTGGAATACTGCATCCAGTTTTGGTCACCACGATGTAAAAAAGATGTTGAGACTCTAGAAAGAGTGCAGAGAAGAGCAACAAAGATGATTAGGGGACTGGAGCTAAAACATATAAGAACGTTTGCTGGAATTGGGTATGTCTAGTTTAATGAAGAGAAGGACTAGGGGGGGACATGATAGCAGTGTTCCAATATCTCAGGGGCTGCCACAAAGAAGAGGGAGTCAAGCTATTCTCCAAAGCGCCTGAGGCAGGACAAGAAGCAATGGATGGAAACTAATCAAGGAGAGAAGCAACCTGGAACTGAGGAGAAACTTCCTGACAGTTAGAACAATTAACCAGTGGAACAACCTGCCTCCAGAAGCGGTGAATGCTCCAACACTGGAAGTTTTTAAGAAGAGACTGGACAGCCATTTGTCCGAAATGGTATAGGGTTTCCTGCCTGAGCAGGGGGTTGGACTAGATGACCTCCAAGGTCCCTTCCAACTTTATTATTATTATTATTAAGGTTCCGTCTTAGGCCCAATACTCTTCAATATCTTCATAAATGACTTAGATGAGGGAATAGAAGGGAAACTCATCAAATTTGCAGATGACACCAAACTGGCAGGAGTAGCCAACACCCCAGAAGACAAATTCAGGATCCAAAAAGATCTTGACAAACTTGAACAATGGGCCCTATCCAACAAAATGAGTTTCAATGTTGAGAAAAGCAAAGTTTTACATTTAGGCAGGAAAAATCAAAGGTACAAGTACAGATTGGGCAAGACCTGGCTTAAAAACAGTAACTGTGAGAGGGACCTTGGAGTCCTAGTGGACGATCACTTGACTATGAGCCAGTAGTGTGCAGCAGCAGCCAAAAAAGCTAATACAATCCTGGGTTGTATAAACAGAGGCATAGAATCAAGATCACGTGAAGTATTAGTACCGCTTTATAAAACCCTAGTAAGACCACACCTGGAATACTGCAGCCAGTTTTGGTGACCATATCACAAAAAAGATGTTGAGAGTTTGGAAAAAATTCAGAGAAGAGCAACTAAGATGATTAAAGGCCTGGAGACTAAAACATATGAAGAACGGCTGCAGGACTTGGGTTTGGCTAGTCTAAAGAAAAGAAGAAATAGGGGAGACATGATAGCAGTATTCCAGTATTTGAGGGGCTGCCACCAAGAAGAGGGGGTCACGTTATTCACCAAAGCACCAGAAGGCAGGACAAGAAACAATGGTTGGAAACTGATCAAAGAGAGAAGCAACCTGGAATTAAGGAGAAACTTCCTGACAGTGAGGACAGTTAACCAGTGGAACAGCTTGTCTCCAGAAATCGTGGGCGCTCTATCACTGGAGATTTTTAAGAAGAGGCTAGACAGACACTTGTCTGAGATGGTATAGGTCCTACTGCTTGAGCAGCGTGCTGGACTAGAAGACCTCCAAGGTCCCTTCCAGCTCTATTCTATTTCATCCATTCAAAGAATACTCCATCAGATCCAGCCCCACTGTGTTGGCCAGTTGGTACGAAGTTAGGCAGTTCTGGTACACCTCTTTCCTTAGCCCATCTCGAAATTGGTAGACCAGCAGATGCTCCGACCACCCCCTCAGTCTTCCGGCTATGCTGCGAAACTCCCTAATATACTGATCCACTGATCAGTTCCCTTGCCCAATGGAGTGGATATCGGATTCCGCCCAGTGGGCTTGGGTGGGTTCCCTGAACCTTGCCCGGAGCCCTTCCAGGAAAGTGTTGGCATCTCCCAACTCCGGAGCCCCCTCATCATGGAGCGCCACCATCCATTCAGCAGTATCCCCTTCCAGGTTTTCACACAGGCCATATCATCTAGGAATGCTGCTCCATACTGGTCCAGGTAAATCCACGCCTGATTCAGGAAGTAGGCAAACTTCTCAGGTCGTCCGTCAAACATGGGCTTCAGGGGCGGTGGCTCACGATCATCCTGAACCAGCAGGTAGCCGGGTGGCACCCCCACAACCTGTTGAGCAGCATAGGCTGGAGCTCCCCCCACTGCAGGAATCAGGGGTGCTTGCCTGGTGGCAGCCAGTACACTCCTCACTGTTCCCCGGCCCCCTGCCAGTCCCTGGCACACTCAGGTCAGTGCTGTCGGCTGAGATGGGGGAGGGGGCGAAGCCGCAGCTGGAGCCGTCTTCAGCGCTGCTCCTCTGCCTGGAGATTTTGCGTGCTCCGCTCCTTGCACCTCCACCCCCAATGCAGCTGCCCATTCTACTCCTCGCATGTCCAGTTCTCCAAACTTTTCTCACAATTGCTCCACTGAGGGGCTGAGGGTAGTGGTTAGGGGCTTACATCCCACTGATTCCTCTCAGTCTGCAGCCCTCTTGGCCTTCCACTCAATTTCCTGGGTTATAGCAACCCCCGGTGGGACTAAGGGGAATTCCAATTCGGCTGCTTTTCTCACACCGCCCGTCAGTTGGGTCTTCTTTCCAGTGTAGAGGGCTCCTACCACAGCACCTTCCTCAGCTTCTCCGCTCTCACCTTGGACCACGTTACCTCCCCCAAGTCAAGCTGGGCTGCCACTGATGCCTCACAAGGAAGGGTCAGCCCTGGTTTGGCTGCGGTCTCGATCTTCTTTTCCCCTCCCGATGTCATTATGCTACAGTCCTCTCGGAAGCCTCCGAGTAGGCTGCACTCATAACTTATGAGAGTTGATTTAATGTCAACTGTCTGGCTGGCAAATTCAACATTGAAGAAACTCTACGGCCTTGAGGTGCCATAAGGGATAATCTTTATTGAATACACATACCAGCACTGAAGAAGTAAAATCAACTCTAGTTTTCCCGCACAAAAATCTGGGTAGTTAATAGCTTTTCATAACCCCCTCCCACCATGTGTTCATGTTGCCCAATCACATTCTTTCTGTTTGTTATGGGAACGGTCCACTTCTCTGTCAGACACCTGCTTTTGATAACCTTGGGTCTCACGGTCCGTGGATGGCTTCTTGAAACTCCAGTTTCTTTCCTAGGCTCTCCCTCCCCCGTTTCTATGGCAAGTTGAGCAGCGACAGAGGTTAGCAAGCATCTTAGCAATTGAACCTTAACACTCGAAGTGTCTTTGCTTCACATAATTCAGTTTTCTTTCTATATCTTGAACTGTTAACATAGACAATTATTGCCTTAACAGTTTAATTTGATGGAAAATTTTAGAGACCATAGGTGTCTTTTGCAATTCAATTTCTTTCTGTCTAAATTCATTCAATATCTTTTGCATCTTTTCTTGGGATTTTTTCTTCCCTAGGCAAATTATAATGTATAAAATAACCCCTCATAACTGCTTTACTAGCATCCCAGTCATTAAATTTGTCCCTTTACCTAGATTATCAAAATATTCATTTAATTTCTTTTTACAGTCCTTTACAATTGTCTCCTTTTGCAAAATAGATTCATTTAATCTCCATCTGTAACTCAAACTCTTTTTTCTAAGTACCAAAAGAACTGGATTGTGGTCAGAAAAAGATTTATGTTATGACCCAGGGTGGAGCACGTAAGCAACACCGGCAAATGCGAAGGCTTGAATCCCTTTTATTGAACCAATCTTCCTGAAAATCCCTACAGTTCACTTTAAGCCCAAGAGCAAGGCTCTAACAGTCACACACACCTCAAGCAGTTCCTTGAAGCTAGCAATCAGAGAGAGAAGCACAGTTCTGAGAGCAAAAACAGTTCAGGAAACTTGCTCACGTGCGTCTTCGTCACACAGAGAGTTCATCGGGGCCATGGCCCAAACTGGAGCCGAGCTGGGTCGCTGCGAACTCGCACATGGCAAGGCTAGGCAAAGCAACGCAGAGGAAGGCAGCAAGTCGTCAGTAACAGCAAGGCTTCTTGAATCATGGCAAGTGTTGCTGGCAAATACAACACTTGTTCCCGACAAAAGACCCTCCCCACAGCGTCTCCTTAAATCCTATTCTCCAGGTTAGCCTTGTGAAGAGGGGCTGGGCACCCTTCTCCCGAGTAGTCAGGTTGCTCAGCACTGACTCTGACTCTTCTCCATTTTCCGCGCTCGGGGATCGGGCGGGGGAGGCAGTTGCTCATCTCTGGAGCTCTGTCACTCCTCTGCTCCGCTGCCTGCCCTTTCCATCTCCTCCCCCCTCACTCAGTCATCCTGCACCCTCTCTTCCTCTCTAGCGACCCTTCCAAGGCCCGAGGGACCCGGGACTGCCTCGTCCTGCTTCTCTGGTCATTCCTCCTGGGCCAGAGAGGCTGTGCCATCTTCCTTTGTTGGCCCCAGCTCCATCTCCTCCTCCTCCTCCTCCTCAGAACTGGGCTGCGATGGAGCCATGACAATTTAGGTAAAATGTCAACTTTTAGAATTTTATTTCCAAGGTTTTTAGATGTCCATATCATATCAATCCTTGAAAAGGATTTATGCCTTTCTGGAAAAAAAGTATATTCCCTAGCAGAGCCATTTTTTTGCCTCCACGAATCTACTAATGCTAAATTGTCCATCATCTTTAAAAAAGTATTTGGTAATTTACCCTGGGAGGATTTAATCCCTTTGATAGATGTTCTATCCAAAACTGGGGAAGTCACTCCATTCCAATCCCCCAGCATAAGCCAATTTTCATATGAAAAGGGTAGTAATTGATCCATAAGATATTCAAAAAAAATTACTTTTATCATCATTTGGCACATAAAGTCCAACTACTATTGATTTTATTCTGTTAAATTCAATTTCCACTACTACAAATCTACCATATTCATCTAATAAAAGTAACTTAGGTTTAAATTGGGGTTTTATATATAAGACAATTCCATTGATCTTTTTTAAACCAGCAGATATAAATTCCTCCCCTAATCGTTTATTAAGTATTTTTATCTTGTTTCTTGATATCTGTTTCTTGAAGGCAAGTTATGTCAACATTGTTTCCTCAGGTAATGAAATAGTTTTTTATGCTTAGATGGGGCATTTGCCCCATTAATATTCCATGTAATAGACTTAATCTCCATCTTTAGGAAAACTGGCAAGTTCCTGTACAGACATCTCAGCCGCATCTTCTTCTTCGGTGTCAACTTTTTGAGGCTGTTCTTCCTCTGATTTCTTGTCTGTGTCCATTTCTTCAGCTGGGTCCAAAATTAGTTTATGTCTGATCAAGAAATCCTTGGCTTTTTCTAAGGAATTCAATCTGAATCTTTGCTCTTGATAAGTGAGTATCACTCCTTCAAGTTTATGCCAGCGGAAGGGAAATTTTCTCTTCTTCAGAATATTAGTAAGGAAAGAATAGACTTTCCTTTTTCTCAAAATTCTAACAGGAGTTTCCTTCAGAACAATTATATCCACATTTTCCATTCTTAGTTTGGATTTGAAGTGGCAATCCAGAACATGATCTCTCATTATTCTTCTTACAAAGTGAACTAAGACATCCCTTGGTAATTTTCTTGTAGTAGCAAATCTGGAGCTTACTCTACAGTATATATTTTGTCTATTTCTAAGTTGAGGATCTTTTCTTCTCAATTAAGTAACTGAGCCAAAGCTTTAATCATCCTTAATCTGATATCCTCTCCAGACCATTCAGGAATTGCTTGAAATCTTAATTGGAGCTCTTTAATCCGAGATTCCAAAATAGCTCTTTCATCCAAGTCAGCTTGATACAAAATATCTTTCTTCTCCAGTTTGTACTTCATAAGTTCCACTCTACCCTTCACCTGTTTGATATCTCCAGTCAAATGTTGGATCTCCTCATGGAGTTCCTTTGAAAGTGTATCAAAAGTTTGGATTCAAGCTTTGTTCCCATTGCCTGAAGTAGTTCATGTGTTTTAGCTGTATATTCATCCAAAAAAGGTCTTAAAAATTCTGTATCTTCTCATGCTCTTCTCATTTTCTCCATTCTCTTACGCGTAGCCATCCCATCAGAGTGTAGATAAAGCTTAGATTTTAAAGTTAAGAGTTTTAGACTTGTAGATTTGTAATATAAAATCCAATGGGTTAAATCAGGGGTAGGCAACCTTGGCTCTTTTATGACTCGTGGACTTCAACTCCCAGAATTCCTGAGCCAGCATGGCTGACTCAGGAATTCTGGGAGTTGAAGTCCACGAGTCATAAAAGAGCCAAGGTTGTCTACCCCTGGGTTAAATGATAGTACTGAAGAATTAAAAAGGATTGGCAATACTACAGTCTTTTGGCTCCCTCTTGTGGTCAAACAACACCACTGTATTATAAACTGCAAAAAAGAACTTAGCCTCTGCCTCTTTGTTTAACAGCCCACACAACTAGTCTAATCAAAAGCAAGTAAAATTGGAACTGTTTCTCCCCCTCCTCACAGCAAGATCTAAACACCATTTGGGCAGTCCTTGTTTTTTTAAAAAAAAAATCAACAGAGTCAATTAAAGATATAAAATCCTCTAGAAAATTTAAATCCAAAAGTTTCAAAAGTAGTTTCCACAGTAATTTCCAGCTTCTTTATTTTGGCTTGGATACACCAACTCCTCCCCTCCTCACCATCTTAAAGTCACAGAGCTTCAGAAATGATGATGTTTCAACAAAAAAGAAAAAGCAGGCTGCAGCCAGAGCCTCTTTTAACACAAAAGATAGTTTGCAATAGTGGTGAATATCTGTAGCTCAGGTGTAGGATGAGGGTGAAGGTTCGTTCTCCGAACTTGTGGGTTGGTTTCCAAACGTTTCATTACCAGGCTAGGTAACATCTTCAGTGGAGTTTATAGAATGTCAGTGTCAGTGTTCTTCTGTTTATGTGGTCAGTAGGTCTTGTGATGGGTCAGGTGTGAGTCATCAGTGGGAGTCTTGTGATGGGTCTTGTGATGGGGAGATTACATCAGGTGAGGGTCATTGGGAGGTAAAGTGCTGGTTGAGGGTCAGTGCTGTCTCTGGTTAGCTGTGCCGTTGATTGGCTCATAGGCTGGTTGTAGGTCAATGTGTCTGTTGATGGAATTGCTTGTGGAGTGCCAGGCCTCGATGAACTCACGAGCATGGTGGGTGGTAGCGTGGCCGATGATTTTTGTGTTGCTCCAATTGCACTGGTGCTGTTTGGTGTCGGTGTGGGTAGAGATTAAGGATTTGGTATCATGGCGTTTGACTGCCAGCTGGTTTCGTGGATCCTGGCTTTTAATTGACGTGATGTATATCCCACATAGAATTGGTTGCAATTGTTATAGTTGATTTTGTAAATTACATTCTTTCATCCTTCTGTATCTTCTCTTTGGTTCTGGATAATTCCTGGCGGAGTGTGGCTGTGGGTTTGTGGGCTATTGCTATTCCTAGAGCTTGGAGAATTCTGGCTGTCATTTTTGACACCCCTTTTGTGTATGGTAGGGTTAGTTTTTGCGTGGTGGTTGGCTGTGTGGTGTATTGTGGTTTGGGTGCTGTGTGTCGGAATACAAAGTTTTTTGGATAGCCGTTACAGAAAAAGATGTCAAGCAGCCATTTCTCTTCTGCTTTTCTTAGTGTTGTGGTGCTGCAGTGTGTCCTGGCCCTTCTGAAGAGGGTCTGGACACAGTTTCTTTTGTGTGCAGTGGGGTGGTTGCTTGCGAAGCTGAGGATCTGGTCCGTGTGCATGGGTTTGCGGTAGACGTGTGTTTCTAGTTCTCCATTGTCTAGTCTCCTTATGTCGATGTTGAGGGATGGGAGTTTGTTGTCTGTTTCCTCTTTGTGTGTGAATTCGATCCCAGGGAATATGCTATTGAGTAGGTGGTGTGATTCTTCAATTTGGGAGCATTTGATGATAATGAAGGTGTCATTGATGTAGTGTGTCCAGAATTTTGGTTGGATGGTGGGTAGAGCTATGAATTTGAGTCATTGCATGACTGCTTCTGCTATTAAGCCTGATATGGGTGATCCCATCAGGGTACCTTGTACTTGCTTATAGATTTTCCCATTGAACTTGAAGTATATGTTGAGGCATAGATCCAGAAGTTTCATGACGGTTTCTGTGGACATGGAGTGTTCCGTGTTTAGTAAGTAGGTGATTGTTTGTTTAGCCAGGTCGATGTTAATCGAAGTGAAGAGAGTGGTGAGGTCAAAGGATTTCTTACTTGTTGATCTTGGTGTGCTTGATTCATTGAATAAATTGTTCTGGGGATTTTATTGAGTGGGTTGAGTCATTGACCAGGTGTCTAAGTTTCCTTTGCAAGCTTTTTGCTAGTTTGTATGTCAGTGTTCCAGGTAGAGACACAATTGGACATAAGGGGATCCCGTTCTTGTGTATTTTGGAGAGTCCATAGAACCTGGGTGTGGTGGAGTCTTGTGTTTGCATGTGCTTTCTCTCTAGTGGTGTTAGCTGTTTTTTCTTTTTCCATTTTTCTTAGGGTGTCTTTTATTTTGTTCTCTAGCTGACTCATCACAAGACCCTCACTTGACACACCCACACCTGACCCATCACAAGACCTACTGACCACACGAAGCCCTTATAAACAGAAGAACACTAACACTGACATCCCCTAAACTCCGCTGAAGATGTTGATGTCAAGGCTGCTAACATCGAATGTTATGCTTGACATTATATATGGATGCAGACATTCACTATTTAACCTTTGTATTACTTTAAGAGCCACTATTAGATAGTATGGGGGGGAGTGAAAGAATGTGCTGAGAACTATTTAGCCATAACAATATTCAGCAGAGCGTCTTCAAAGGATGAAATGTGAGAAGATAAAGATATGGCGTGTTATGGAACGGGAGGGAAAGCTCACACTTTAAACTAATTGGATAATGTGAAATGACTGTTACATGAGGGAGGGGAATATGCTTAGACACTGTGGGAAGAAGTAGGAGGGTTTAGTTTTTGGCTTCACTTTATACGTACCGAAGTTATGTTGCAAAATAAAGAGTTTTAAAGTTAAACAATGCCTCAGAATTCCTTGAAATGCATCTTCCTTTCAGAACCTAACATCAAGCCAAAAACCAACAAACTTTTTAGACATTTAGGGATCTGAATTCCTAGTCACTATTCCTAAAGAAGTAGACTGACGAATGGAAAGGAACGTCATGGAAGAAGAGCAATTACCGGAGACTAGCTTCCCTGCAGCAGTAAGTCCCTCACAGATGGGAGCTGCAGCATGCAAGCCTGTTGAGAGAGAACCCTCACAAGTCCCCCAGCTGGGAGCAAAGCCAAAGAGATTAGAAGAGCTGATTTGGTCTTCAGACTGGGACAAGCCAGGCGTGGAATCCGGAGATTTCGTAACAGCTTCTCCATCTTCAAAGACTTCCAAGACGGACGAGTTAGAGCCACAACAAAGAGATCTTCACAGATTACATCCCCCACGCCAGTGGAGAACTGCCAAACCTTCAGCAGCTGAAGACTTGGGTGAGTGGAGATGTCAATTTGCAACTCATAGTCAGTCTGTGGAGAATTTGGCAGAGAGGTTTGAAGCATTAGACGTGAGGGGTGCGGAACAGTCCCTGCTGAGAGAGGCCCCCAGCCCTTCCCTTGCAGCTCAACCAGTTTTCCGATCCCTGGAACCCCCTGCCAGGGCCTCCAGCCCCGTAGAGAGAGGGAAACCCAGCCTGGGGGCCCTGCCTCATTGGGGAGTTTGGCAGCCCCCTCAGATGGAAGATGAAAGGCCTCTGAGCATGCGTCAGCTAATGGAGATCTTACAGCAGCTTGGGATGGTGCAAGGGCTAGGAAAGCAGCAGAGGGCGCCATCACCCTCCGCAGGCCAACAACAGAGAAGGCAGCAACCACCCTCACCTATTCAGCAACCTTTAGAAAACCTCCCACGATTAGAGAGGTCAGCATGGCCAGTATTGCAACCACAGCAGGGTGGAGGGCAGCCAGCCCCGAACGTGCAACCTTTGGGCATGCAACAACAACAAGGCTGGGGCCAACCACAACTGAGAGCGCGACCCCTGCAGCAGCCAGCCCCGAACGTGCAACCCTTGGGCATGCAGCAGCAACAAGGCTGGGGCCAACCACAACTGAGAGCGCCACCCCCGCAGCAGCCAGCCCCAAACGTACAACCCTTGGGCATGCAACAGCAACAAGGCTGGGGCCAACCACAACTGAGAGCACCACCCCTGCAGCAGCCAGCCCCGAACGTGCAACCCTTGGGCATGCAACAGCAACAAGGCTGGGCCCAGCAGCAACAACCCCAGTGGGCCCCACAACAGCCTATGATTGGCCCACCCCTCAGAGCAACTTTCGATGGGGACTCAGAGAAGCTAATTTTTTTCCTCAACCAAGTACGTTCTCATTTAAATCGCTGGGCCCATCTCTACCCAGACCCAGGTGCCATGGTCGATGTGATTGCGTTCAACCTAGAGGAAGAGGCAACCGAATGGCTAAACAATTTATACAATGAGCAAGCCCCTGAATTAGACAATCCCCACCTCTTCCTCCTGGGCCTGAGAGAGAGATTTGAGGACCCTTCTATCAGCCTTAGAGCAGGAGGACAAATCCACAAAATAAAACAAGCCGGTAGACCTGCTCTAGAGTATGTGCGTGAATTCCGCAAGATAGCCGGTCGAATAGAGGGGTGGCCTGAGCAATCCCTAATCCATCGCTTCATTGAGGGGTTAGATGACCACCTCTCCCAAGCCTGCCTCATTCGAGCAGTACCTGATCAGCTACATGAGTGGTACCAGACAGCGGTGAAGCTGGACATTCAACTCACCCGCTATAAGAAGCCTCCCCCACCTGAACCCGAGATAAGACCAGAGCAACCCAGACAACAACCACCACCCCGAAAACCCCCAACGGCTACAACCACTGAAAGGCCCAGACCACCTGCAGGTCCACCGATCACATGCTTCTGGTGTGGACAACAGGGACATCGAGCATCGAACTGCCTGGTCCCCTACCCCCAACAGCAGAACAAACCGGCACCTGCAATGAGGAAAAGACCTAGCCAACAGCCGTCGAGAGAAAAATCCAGCGGGATCACACAGCAACTGGTTGCCCAAGCTACCTCCCCTACACAGGAGGACGCCGGAGCTGAGACTGGACCCGCCGGAGCTCTACCCTTTTTTGACAGCGATGACGAAGGAGAGAACGACCCAATGGTGAGTCGACCTGTCCCTCCTTTCACACTGGCTGCAAGGCTAATCAGCCCTAAGTCAGGAGCACAGACAGACTTAAAAGTGCTAGTAGATTCTGGATGCTCCCGATGTATCATTAGCTTGCCCTTTGCCATGAAATTGGGAATACGAGCAAAATCGCTCTCCCAGCCAATGAGGTTTGAGCAAGCCGATGGCTCCCTGATGGGAGGAACTTTTGTCACGCAACTAACTGAGCCTCTACGCCTAGAAATAGGTGAGCACTGGGAGTTCATACATTTCCTAGTGGCTCCAAAACTAACTGAGGCTGTGATCCTAGGATTAGCCTGGTTAGACAAATGGAAGCCATTTATCTGGTGGGAGAAAGGGATGAGAACTGTGAGGTTACCAATAGGGCCAAACCCCCTCCCCCCGATTCAACAGACATTGCGGAACACTTTAGGCCACCTAATGAGCGAGCACTTATAACTGCCTCACCGTCACCAGACGATTCACTCATCCCCAATGAATACCGGGACTTAGCGGAGGTATTCAGTGAGAATGAATGCGATGTCCTACCCCCTCACAGACCCAATGACTGTTCCATTGAACTGGTGCCAGGAGCCAAGCTCCCACGCCCGAGAATGTACGCTATGTCCCCCCTCGAAATGGAAGAGATGCAGCAATACGTGAATAAGAACCTAAAGAGGGGGTTCATTGAAAGGGCCAAATCTACCGTGGGAGCCCTGTGTTATTTAAAGAAAAAAAGATGGGTCTCTTCGTCTCTGTGTAGACTATAAGGGTCTTAACGCTGTAAGTGTGCACAACAAGTACCCCCTCCCCCTCCTACAGGACTTATTAACTCATCTGGCTAAGGGGAGTGTTTTCACAAAATTAGACCTGAGAGAGGCATATTACCGAGTGAGAATAAAGGAGGGAGACGAGTGGAAGACTGCCTTCAACTGCCCCATGGGGAGCTACCAATTCAAGGTCATGCCATTTGGACTACAGGGGGCCCCAGCTGTATTCATGCAGCTGATTAATGAGGTTCTACATGATCACCTGTACAAAGGGGTCCTGGTGTACCTTGACGATATCCTTATATACAGCACGAATATGACTGATCACATAAAGCTGGTGAGAGAAGTATTAAAGAAACTACTGAATGCCAAGCTTTATGCCAAATTGTCAAAATGTGAATTTCATCAGACCCGATTAGATTACCTCGGCTACAGAATTTCCAACGAGGGCATTGAGATGGATCCGGCTAAGGTGAAAACTATAATTGAGTGGCAACCCCCAAGAACCCGCAAACAGCTCCAGAGCTTTCTAGGTTTTGCCAACTTCTACCGTCAATTCATCCCCTCTTTTGCCAAGATTGCCCTACCCCTTACAGACTTACTCAAAACAGGGAAAAAAGGAGGGAAGCCGCGACCGGGCCAACCACTAGCATGGACTATGAACTGTCAAACGGCTTTTGAGAATTTAAAAAGACTATTTGCCGCTGAACCGGTTCTAAAGCACCCCTGCCCAGGGGAACCCTTTGTAATACAAGCCGACGCCAGCGATGTGGCCGTTGGAGCTGTGTTACTTCAAAAGAACAAGGATGGAATCCTGCAACCCTGCGCCTACACCTCCAAAAAATTTACGGAAAGTGAACGGAGATGGGCAATATGGGAAAAAGAGGCCTTCGCAATTAGATGGGGGTTGTTAAACTGGCGACACTACCTAGAGGGGAGCAAGGTGCCATTTGAAGTATGGACAGATCACAAAAACCTAGAGGCACTGAAAACTCCCCGCAAATTGTCCCCAAAGCAAGTACGGTGGGCACAGTACTTTAACCGCTTCAACTTTACTTTAAAGTACATCCCAGGGGAAAAAAACTTCCTAGCTGATGCGCTATCTAGATTGCCCCAATACAAAAGCAAACGTGAAGAAGTTAATGAGGCGATTATCTCTAATCCACAGCCTGTTGCACAAATCACACCTCCCAGGGTCCCCAATTCGGATGACCCTGGAGCAAAGAAAATAAAACGAGAGCTCCTCACCGATCAATGGTTCAAAGATAATCAAACCTCCTTGACGTGCCGGGATGGTTTGGCTTACAAGGGAGGGAAACTGTATTTGCCCGAATCCCTCTGTCTAAATGCTCTCAAACACAGCCATGATGTTAAACAGGCTGGATACTTTGGATATCTAAAAACTCTACATCTCACCCACCGGCAATTTTGGTGGCCGGGACTGAAATGGGATGTGAAAAACTATGTGAAGAGTTGTACCGTATGTGCCACAATGAAAAGAATCCTGGGGAAAACCCCTGGGTTACTGCAGTCAGTGGCAGACCCTTCCCAGCCCTGGGAAGAAATAGCTATGGACTTTATCGTAGACTTACCTGAAAGTAAAGGAAATACTGTCATCTGGACTGTAATAGACTTGTTTTCGAAGCAGGCTCATTTCATCGCCTGCAAAGGACTCCCATCCGCCCAACGACTGACTAAATTGTTCCTGAAACATATCTACCGACTGCACGGCACCCCTAAGTGAATAATCTCAGACAGGGGGGGTGCAGTTCACAGCAAAGTTTTGGAGGAGTTTTCTTAAATTAATTGGATCATCTCAAGGCTTATCATCTGCTTTTCATCCGGCCACCAATGGAGCTGCAGAAGCCGCCAACAAAATGGTGGAGCAATATCTCAGGTGCTACGTGTCCTATCAACAGACTAACTGGACTGACCTCCTCCCTTTTGCAGAGGTGGCATACAACAATTCTGTGCACAGCAGTACCGGCTACACACCTTTCAGAGTAGCCACAGGCAAAGAGTTCGGTCCAATACCTGAATATCCCCAAGTGCCAACCGCTTCCCAGACACTTGACCAATGGGTGAGGGGATGGGAGGAAGTTTGGAGAAACACAAAATCTGCTTTAAAAAAGACTTTTGAAACCTATAAAAAGCAAGCTGACAAAAAGAGGGCTCCCCAAAGAACGTTCCAAGTTGGGGAAAAGGTCTATCTGTCAACCAAATATTTACGCCTCAAATTACCCAGCAAGAAGTTAGGACCGAAATTCCTAGGGCCTTTTCCTATCGTAAAGGTCATCAATCCGGTCACCGTAAAACTGAAACTCCCTAGACTTCTGGGTAAAATTCACCCTGTTTTCCACAGTAGTTTGTTAAAACCTTATCGGGGCTCCACTTTAAGACCTCCCCCAAAGAAAGCACCTGGGCCCCTCATAGTTGCAGGACAGACCCATTATGAAGTGAAACATATTCTTGATTCCAGACTCTTTAAAGGCAAATTGCAGTACTTAGTACAATGGAAAGGATACCCGCTATCTGAAGCCATCTGGGTGAAATCAAGCGAGGTGGAAGCTGACAGACTCGTCAAAAGATTTCATGCAAAATATCCCAACAAACCGAAACCTAATCATTAACATATGCTTTTGTTTACATTACAGGATCTGTCATTTTTGTAAGGGGGGCCGGATGTCAAGGCTGCTAACATCGAATGTTATGCTTGACATTATATATGGATGCAGACATTCACTATTTAACCTGTGTATTACTTTAAGAGCCACTATTAGATAGTATGGGGGGGAGGGAGTGAAAGAATGTGCTGAGAACTATTTAGCCATAACAATATTCAGCAGAGCGTCTTCAAAGGATGAAATGTGAGAAGATAAAGATATGGCGCGTTATGGAACGGGAGGCAAAGCTCACACTTTAAACTAATTGGATAATGTGAAATGACTGTTACATGAGGGAGGGGAATATGCTTAGACACTGTGGGAAGAAGTAGGAGGGTTTAGTTTTTAGCTTCACTTTACACGTACCGAAGTTATGTTGCAAAATAAAGAGTTTTAAAGTTAAACAATGCCTCAGAATTCCTTGAAATGCATCTTCCTTTCGGAACCTAACAGTTACCTAGCCTGGTAATGAAACGTTCAGAAACCAACCCACAAGCTCGGAGAACAAACCTTCATCCTCAAAAGCTAGTGTCTAAGAAGCGGTGGCACACTTTATTGTCCGTTTTAAATGGCTGGTTCTTCCACAGTGAACTTGCTTCTTGGTTGCCCCACCCCCAGCCAGAGACTCACCTGATTACTACTTCTTCAAGAAGCACTCTGAATGTTTCCAGCTATCTAGGGGAGCAAGAGGGTTGATTTCCAGAGCTTCCCCTTTCCCAGGGAAGTTTCTTCTGACTTAGAAAGCATTCTAAGTATAAAACTGTAGAGAATCTGTAGCAGACCAAAAAACAAACAAAAAAGCTACAAGCAAGGAGCCATCTTTTTTTCTCATTAATCTACACTCAGTACCCCATAATGACAAAGTGAAAACAGAATTTTAGAAATGTCTGTAAATTTATTAAAAAGAAAAAACTGAAATATCACATTGACATAAGTATTCAGACCCTTCACTCAGTACTTTGTTGAAGCACCTTTGGCAGCAATTACAGCCTTGAGTATTTTTGGGTATGACGCAACAAGCTTTGCACACCCGGATAGGGGGATTTTCTGCCATTCTTCCTTGCAAATCCTCTCAAGCTCAGTCAGGTTGGATGGCGACTGTCGGTGGACAGCCATTTTCAGGTCCCTCCAGAGATGTTCAATAGGGTTCAAGTCAGGGCTCTGGCTGGGCCACTCTAGGACATTCACAGAGTTGGCCCTAAGCCACTCCCGTGTTGTCTTGGCTGTGTGCTTAGGATCGTTGTCATGTTGGAAAGTGAACCTTTGGCCTAGTCTGAGGTCCTGAGCACTGTGGAACAGGTTTTCATTGAAGATATCCCTGTACTTTGCTCCATTCAGCTTCCCTCAACCCTGACCAGTCTCCCATTCCCTGCTGCTGAAAAACACCCCCACAGCATGATGCTGCCACCACCATGCTTCACTGTTGGGATGATATTGGGCAGGTGATGATCGGTGCCTGGTTTCCTCCAGACATAACGTTTAGAATTGAGGCCAAACAGTTCAATCTTGGTTTCATCAGACCAGAGAATCTTGTTCCTCACAGTCTGAGAGTCCTTCAGGTGCTTTTTTGCAAACTCCAAGTGGGCTTTCATGTGTTTTTCATTGAGGAGAGGCTTCCGTCTAGCCACTCTGCCATAAAGCCCAGATCGGCAGAGGGCTGCAGTGATGGTTGTCCTTCTGGAACTCTGTCCCATCTCCACACAGGATCTCTGGAGCTCAGTCAGAGTGACCATTGGGTTCTTGGTCTCCTCTCTTATTAAGGCCCTTCTGCCCTGATTGCTCAGTTTGACTGGGCGACCAGCTCTTGTAAAAGTCCTGGTTGTGCCAAACTTCTTCCATTTGAGAATTATAGAGGCCACTGTGCTCTTAGGAACCTTCAGTGAAGCAGAAATTTTATTGTAGCCTTCCCCAGATCTGTACCTTGCAATAATCCTGTCTCTGAGCTCTGCAGGCAGTTCCTTCGACCTCATGGCTTTTGCTCTACTACAGTATGCATTGTCAGCTGTGAGGCCTTCTATAGAGAGGTGTGTGCCTTTCCAAATCATGTCCAATCAATTTAATTTACCACAGGTGGACTCCAATCAAGGTGTAGAACAGGGGCGTCAAACTCGCAACGTCACGTCACGTGACGTGTCGCGACGTATCGTGACTTTTTTTCCATTGCCGGCAATGGGGTGGGCGCGGTTTCGCCATGATGCATCCGGCTCGTGGGCCAGCAGTTTGACACCCCTGGTGTAGAAACATGTCGGCAACGATCAAGAGAAATGGGAGGCACTGGAGCTAAATTTCACACGTTGTTGCAAAGGGTCTGAATACTTATGCCACTGTGATAGTTCAGTTTTTTCTTTTTAATAAATTTGCAGACATTTCTAAAATTCTGTTTTCACTTTGTCATTATGGGGTATTGAGTGTAGATTAATGAGAAAAAAATGAATTTCAATAACTGTAGAATCAGGCTGCAGCATAACAAACTTGACAAAAGTGAAGGGTGTTTGAATGCTTTCTGAATGTACTGTATATTGCAGCAGTCTGGACAGAGCATCTGCTAAGAAATTCTTCCCCCCTGGGAGGTACCGCAGGGTGAAATTGAATCAGTTGAAGTACTGAGTCCAGTGGGCTTGTTTGGGTGATAGCCTCCGGGGAGTTTTCAGGCTTCCAGTTTTTGTTATCTGTCCACACCTCAAAAGGGGCTTTGCTACCTTCCAAGAAATGCATCCAGGTTAGGAGTGCTCAACGTACTGCATACACGTCCTTTTCCCAAACCGCCCACCTGCGTTCAGTCTCAGTGAGTTTTTTGGAGGTGTAAGTGCACGGCTGCAGGAGCCCCTGGTCATTTTTCTGCAGCAAGACTGCCCCCACCGCCACATCACTAGCATCTGCTTGGATGACAAAGGGAGCATTTGGGTCAGGGTGTTTTAGCACTGGCTTTGCTGCAAACAGGCATTTGAGTTTTTTGAATGCCGCTTGGCATTCCATTGTCCATTTCAGAGGTTGGCTAGGCTTGGGCTTCCCCACCCCTTTCATCTTCAGCAGGTTGTTGATTGGGAGGGCTATCTGGGCAAATGATGGGATGAACTGGAAATAAAGTTCGTGAATCCCAGGAAGGTTTGAAGTTGCTTCTGGGTGTGCAGAGGTGCCCACTCCAAAACTGCCCACACTTTTTCGGGGTCCATTTCTATCCCCTCATGGGAAATGCAATACCCCAGATAATCTAGCTGGCAAAAAGCCACAGGTACTTTAAGTTGTCTGAGTCCAGGAGGACTACCAGGCTTCCCTTGCGCCCCAAGGATGGCACCACCAGTTCTATGGGGATAGTTACTGGGATCACTGAGCAACTTACCAAGGGGTCGTCCATCTGAGTCAGTGTCACTTTCCATTGGTCCTTCCGTTGGGATAGTCAGAATTCTCTCACCATCTTTGGGTGATGGGGTGAACTCAATGACTTCCACTCCCTCCAGGGCTGTCTCTCTGGTCCTTGACATTGGCTTCGCTGGCTTCTTGGCATGCCCCGAGGGTGCTTTTTGGGCTGGATGCACGGCTCAGCATTTGGAAGCTCGTTGTCCCTCCTTCTCACACTTGAAGCAGCCAGTGGAATGTTGGTACGAGCTTTGCTCGCGAGCCGGTGGCTTTGGGGCCTGTTTCTTTTCCAGGAGGGATGTCCACCACCGACAACTGGGTCGGTTCCACAAGCGAGCCAGGTCAATTTCAACTTCTTCAGCCAGGACATACCAGCCATGCAGGGTGGGAGAGGCACCTCTAGAGATGCAGGTATTGTAGAAATCGTCATTCAGCCCATCCTGGAAACAATCAGCATGTTTTGCGGCCAGTCAGGTCAGGTGGTGGAACTCTTGGGTATATGTGGCCACAGGTCAACTGCCCTGGATTATGGTCTTGATCTTGGTCCTGCCTTTGCAGCCAGCCAGGGGGTCTTTGAAGTGTTTCCAGAGCACTGTCATGAAGCAGTCGAAGTTTCACAGCTCCAGAGCATTGTCATTGTGGAGGGTGACCATCCACTACGTCATGGTCCCCTCCAATGCCATGGTCATGCACTGCATCTTGGCCTCTTCAGTTGTTATATCTGGGAAGTAGGTCCAGATTTGGGCCAGGAAAAACCCCAATTGTTTGGAGTCTTCATTGAACTTCACCCCGAGAGCTGGTGGTCTGCAGTTTCTCATCACCTGCACAGCCCAAGCTGATGGCGCTGGGTGGATTGCTGTGGCTGCTGCTGGCTGTGGTGCTGGAGTGGATGCTGGTGCCGCAGGAGCGGGTGCCACTGCAGCTGGGATCTGCACCAGTTGGGTGGTTGGCTGCGCCCCCTGAGCCAGGGCTTCGTGCATCTTTAAGTTGTCGAAGACTCCCCTCAGAAACTCTATGGCTTGCTCCAGCATCAGGTCTTCACAATCCACTTCCTCTGGGGCCGCTTCTTCCTCAACTTCCTCAACTTCCACATGCGGCTCCCTCTGGGGGCTTCCTTGGCCCACACGGTGAAAGTCACCCCAGAGGGCTTTTCTTCCCACTCTTCCTTTCGTCCGACCCCCAGGGATCATCGGGGTCTTGGCTGATTGTTGCAAGCTTCTGCCTCTCCCAGCCACTCGGGGAGGTCCACTCTGCCATGGGGTCTTGCCGATGCTTCCCCCTAGGCTTCAACCTCCTCCTGGTCACTCTCATGAGCCAACATCACGTGCATGGTCCCCACGGTAGAGATGTCTCTCTGGGTTGACCACTATTGCACTTCAAGCCTAATGTCAGACCTGCCTCAGTCAGGTCCTTAGGAAAGAAAGACAATCAACTCCATTTGGTTGAAGTGATAGGCTTTTTTACTAAGGTTGCTGGTTGCAGTAAAAGCAGGCTAGAACTAAAGTTCCTGTGCAAAAGGTTACAAACTTGTCCCCTCATCCCGGCCCTCCCCCCTTGAACAGTTCATCTTCAGCCAATGGTGAGCCGCATAGGTGTTTTGAGAACCACTTGGATGTTTGGCGCAATCCACATTCTTCTCTCAAGCTGCGTGGCCCTGAAGATTGGCACAGGCTGGTTTCTTGCACCTCTGGTCTCCGTCAAGCTGTCATCCACCCTCCCTTTTTCCCATCTCAGTCCCATACATGTTTATTGCCCATTTGCTCTCCTTCCCCTTCAGAGTTGATGGCAGGGAGCTGACAACACCTAAAATAACATTATTTTTAGTCATTTTTAGAAAAGGACTACTTGAAGAGTACATACAGTGAGGGAAAAAAGTATTTGATTCCCCTGCTGATTTTGTACATTTTCCCACTGACAAAGAAATGATCAGTCTATAATTTTAATGGTAGGTTTATTTTAACAGTGAGAGACAGAATAACAACAAAAAAATCCAGAAAAATGCATTTCAAAAAAGCTATAAATTGATTTGCATTTTAATGAGTGAAATAAGTATTTGACCCCCTATCAATCAGCAAGATTTCTGGCTCCCAGGTGTCTTTTATACAGGTAATGAGCTGAGATTAGGAGCACTCTCTTAAAGGGAGTGCTCCTAATCTCAGCTTGTTACCTGTATAAAAGACACCTGTCCACAGAAGCAATCAATCAATCAGATTCCAAACTCTCCACCATGGCCAAGACCAAAGAACTGTCCAAGGATGTCAGGGACAAGATTGTAGACCTACACAAGGCTGGAATGGGCTACAAGACTATCGCCAAGCAGCTTGGTGAGAAGGTGACAACAGTTGGTGCGATTATTCGCAAATGGAAGAAACACAAAATAACTGTCAATCTCCCTCGGTCTGGGGCTCCATGCAAGATCTCACCTCGTGGAGTTTCAATGATCATGAGAACGGTGAGGAATCAGCCCAGAACTACACGGGAGGGTCTTGTCAATGATCTCAAGGCAGCTGGGACCATAGTCACCAAGGAAACAATTGGTAACACACTATGTCGTGAAGGACTGAAATCCTGCAGCGCGCGCAAGGTCCCACTGCTCAAGAAAGCACATGTACAGGCCCGTCTGAAGTTTGCCAATGAACATCTGAATGATTCAGAGGAGAACTGGGTGAAAGTGTTGTGGTCAGATGAGACCAAAATCGAGCTCTTTGGCATCAACTCAACTCAACTCGCTGTGTTTGGAGGAGGAGGAATGCTACCTATGACCCCAAGAACACCATCCCCACCGTCAAACATGGAGGTGGAAACATTATGCTTTCGGGGTGTTTTTCTGCTAAGGGGACAGGACAACTTCACCGCATCAAAGGGACGATGAACGGGGTCATGTACCATCAAATCTTGGGTGAGAACCTCCTTCCCTCAGCCAGGGCATTGAAAATGGGTTGTGGATGGGTATTCCAGCATGGCAATGACCCAAAACACACAGCCAAGGCAACAAAAGTGGCTCAAGAAGAAGCACATTAAGGTCCTGGAGTGGCCTAGCCAGTCTCCAGACCGTAATCCCATAGAAAATCTGTGGAGGGAGCTGAAGGTTCGAGCTGCCAAATGTCAGCCTCAAAACCTTAATGACTTGGAGAGGATCTGCGAAGAGGAGTGGGACAAAATCCCTCCTGAGGTGTGTGCAAACCTGGTGGCCAACTACAAGAAACATCTGACCTCTGTGATTGCCAACAAAGGTTTTGCCACCAAGTACTAAGTCATGTTTTGTGAAGGGGTCAAATACTTATTTCACTCATTAAAATGCAAATCAATTTATAACTTTTTTGAAATGCATTTTTCTGGATTTTTTTGTTATTCTGTCTCTGTTAAAATAAACCTACCATTAAAATTATAGACTGATCATTTCTTTGTCAGTGGGCAAACGTACAAAATCAGCAGGGGAATCAAATACTTTTTTTCCCTCACTGTATTACCTCTTCCAATGTATTTTTGCTCTCATTTAAGAGAGTAAAAAGATCTACAACTAGTTTCCTTAATTAAGAGAAAGTAAAGTGTGAGATCATCGCTTGTAAGTAAGTAAAATCACCTGCATGTGTTTTCTGCCCTGGTATGCCATAAAGTAATTATTATACTGTAAGCAATTTGATAGTGTAGAAAACAGGAGTGAATTATTTTGAAAGTATTATGAAATATTTGAGTGAATAGTCTAACTCAGTAAAAGGACACAAGGAATTAAACATGATAAAAATAATTCCATATATTATGTTTCCAAATATTGCCTAGTTGTAGTGATTCATTTTGCATTTATACGAAGTCAAAAAAGCCGAACAGAGATTTTTGGCTCATGTCTTACGTTGTATTTTTCAGGGGGGGAAATATGCCATTTATTTCCTGCCAAATTATTTTGGCTTTGGTAAACGAAGAAGTCTTATGCACATATTCTAAAGAAAAAAAGCTAATGCTATCTGGCTCATTTTATTTGTTCATAGGCTGTGGATTGTGTTTCTGCCTTTGTTTAGTTGTACTTCAAGTGATTAGGAGAGTGACATCCTTTCCTTTGTACAATACAGAGTAAGAGAAACAATTTTCTAGCCAAAAGAACAGACTTCAATAGTGGAACCCTTCACACAACTCGTCAGAAGGAAATCATATTCAATTAAAAATGGATCTTTCTCTCAAGTGTTATAGGATCACAAGAATTTTGCCTAAATAAGCTCCTCTAATTCTTTTCCAACAGAATTACACTTAAGGAATAAGCTTTTCAGAGATACTTATTTTAATTTATAAGCTTTGTTGCTATTACTTAGGGATAATTTTATTTCAACATTTAGATATAGTGTTCCATTACTAGCTATATTCAGTTATTAAGCTACACTGCTTCCTCAGACTGTGAAAATTGCCCTGCTTCATTGGTAGATTTGCACACAATATTTCATTTGTTTTTTATCCTACAACAGGCTCGCTCAACTGGTTTTACTTTTTTTGTAGGAAAATATAAGTAACCTGGGAAAGCATGGACAGAAACACACACAGACATGCTTTGCAGTATTACTTAGATTTTCATATATATGCATACTAGTGCAAGGTGAATGTGCTCTATTAAACAATAAACAAAAATCTAAATTCACAAGTTAGGCCTCACAATATTTGAAGCTGGCTTATAGAGAACAATGCACTATAACTATGTTAATTTTATACGGTGTCTGTTTCACTGTATACTCACTGATTTATAGTTGCAAGTTTCCCACCTTTTTTCCTACATGGATACATTTGTACAGGAACACAGTTTGCAATATTTGAATTGTTCTATTTCCTTCTGATGATGTGAAAAAATTAAACTCAGTATGATGAATAGATTTGTTGTTCTAGATAACCTCTTTCCCTACCATATGGAAAGCACGGCAACGTTCGGGGGGGGGGGTGAAGAGCCATTGGATTCTCACCACTGGATTCTGTATTTTTTGAATTTGCAAAATATCTGGAGTTTATTTCTATTGAATTTTTCTTATAATCTTGGATTGAAATATGGTGGAAAACATACTTTTTTTGTTCTTTGTTCCCTGATTAAGTTTCACAGATTAAAATGGCTGAACAGTGTCTGAAACCTAAGAAAGGGAGATGGGGAAATATGCAGCTTCTAGCTAGATTTCTCTTATGAAAACTTGATCAAACTCTAATGATTGTTCAAAGAATGTTAGGATCTGAAGCTTTATCTTTGGATAAAGATACACAAAAGTACTTTGATCCAGTTCCAGATCAAAGAGATAGTCTCACAGCTGAAGAACCAGCAAAGTGGATTTCATTTGTTGTTCCGAAGTTTAAGTCTATATATTTCTTCAACAACACGGCTTTGCCTGGAAGGGAGGAAGACAAATTCCTTTCCTCTATGAAGGAATTCCTTTCCTGTACGAAGACGGAGGGAGACTGGCAACTGACTCATATTTATGATGGTTGTAGTGTCCCAGGGTCATGTGATCACCTTTTGTAACCTTTTGACAAGCAAAGTCAATGGGAAAGCCAGATTCACTTAACAAACATGTTACTAACTTAACAACTGCAGTGATTCACTTAACAAATGTGGCAAGAAAAGTCATAAAATGGGGCAAAACTCACTTAACAAATGTCTCACTTAGCAACAGAAATTTTGGGCTCAGTTGTGGTTGTAAGTCAAGGACTACCTGTACCAGATCTTGGAGTTGAGAGCTGTCCACTTTGGATAAATTATCCTTTAGATAAACTATTGTGGGTAGCAATAGTGGTGAATATTTGTAGCTCGGGTGTAGGATGAGGGTGAAGGTTCATTCTCCGAGCTTGTGGGTTGGTTTCCAAACATTTCATTACCAGGCTAGGTAACATCTTCAGCAGAGTTTAGGGGGTGTCAGTATCAGTGTTCTTCTGTTTATAAGGGCTTCAGGTGTGGGTGTGTCAAGTGAGGGTCTGTGATGGGTCTTGTGATGAGTCAGGTGTGGGTGTGTCAAGTGAGGGTCTTGTAATGGGTCTTGTGATGAGTCAGGTGTGAGTCATCAGTGGGAGTCTTGTGATGGGTCTTGTGATGGAGAGGTTACATCAGGTTTTTCTAAAAAATTATGACCCTTGAAACCTGCCAATTCTTCTTACATAACAAGTTTTATTAGTTTTTGTTTGTTTTACAGCCAAGTGCTTATAACACATTGTGGAGATAGGGCACTCCATAGAACACAACAAAAAATACAGTCATACATATACAATTTAAACTGCTTCTTTAAAAGTTCCCTCTCTATTTTATCAATAAAAAAAGAAGGAGAAAAAAAAAAAGAAAAGAAAGAAAAAAAGAACACACAAAAACAAAAAACAAAAATTTATCAAAGATATTTTCACCCATTTTCAGGCTTAACCAACTTTCAAATAATCTATTTCAATTTAGTCTTGCATAAACATATAGTATACAATTCGAGCATTCCTAAAATATCTCTATTATTCCAATTTCAATTTATATTTCTCAATCAAATTATATCTCTATTCTATTTTATATATATTTTAAAACCATTACATAAGACAAAATAATGTAATAATGTTATAATAATAATAATAATAGGACAATAATTATTTCTATCATAAACTAATAATATAACTATTATATCTTAATATTTCTCAACTATATTCTATTTCATATATTCTATCCAATATTTTTATAAATTCCTCAATTGTTTCAATTTAGTCCATTTAATACCTCACTAATTACCATTCAATTCTTGTAGGTAAAGGTATCAATAATACTTCACCAGTCTCAATCTCGATCTGACTCCTTTAATTTTAGATTTTCCAGTTTTTCCTATTGTCATTCCAAACCAAAACCAAAGTAGCCTTAAAAATCTCAAAAGTATTAGCTCATTCAATGTCCAAAAGCCCTTTTTACCCATCAGATAAGATTTTAACTCTCATTTTTAAATCTAATTCTAGCTTTCTTTTTATGCCAAGTAGGTTTCCACAGCAGGGCCTCTAAGTCTTCCCATCTTAGTGACTGGCTAAAGGCCTTTTCCCACCATTGAGTCCAATCATGTTCTTTTTCTCTTTTGTCTAGTGTTGTCTGTACTGTCATGTTGTCAACATTTTTGGTGCCTCGTATTTGGAAGTCCAATCCTGTTGCTTTTAAAGTTGTAAATGTTTTAGTTGAGTTTTGCCTTTGATCATCAAAGATGTCCATCATGTGGGATGTGTCCTCTTCCTCTTCAATAGATTCAATAGATTCAATAGATTGTAAATGTATTTCATCCATCTCATTAAGTTGTAAATCTGATTGTATATCATAGTCAATCAAAGGTTGAGTTTCAATTTTTAATTCTACGTCCTCCTTTTTGCTAAGCATTCTGATATGTTCTTTATATTCCATTCTCATTTCCAAAAAATTTTCTAATATAAGTCCATAATTAATCTGTGAGTAGGATTCCATCCTCTTTTTTTTTTAAAAGTTCAGCTTAAAGAATAAATTGCAGCATTATAAAATATAGAGTCCAAACAGAGATATATTTCCAATCAAAGATAGCAAAACGCCAATAGTCAAGTCCAGCACAGAAATAAAGAAAGCAACAAAAATCCCAAGTAGCAGTCAGTTGTTATGTTGTAATCCAGTCTGGGCATCACGCCAGAATCAGAAAGTGGGAGTTCAACTAGAGAGAGTTACAATGTATCACATAGTTTCTGGGCTTCCTGCCAAGTCCCAGATTACATTGTATCCAAAACAGTCTAGGTAAATCCGCCCAGAGGAGAGAAAGTTTTTTAGGCAATACTATTCAGGAGGGGGGGAGGAAAAAAAACATTCCACCCCCTCCCTTAGGATTTTCACCTAAACTGGGAATAAACAAGCCGAAACAGAGAGTCACAGTAAGGAGTTTTTTTTCCGGGATGCCCGAATTCCAACTGCTTATATAAGCAAAGTGAAATAATAAAAAGACTATAAATATTTTTCCAAGCCCCGTTTCCCCGGTGATCAAACGCTGCTTTCTCAAAGTAGGGAAATAATTCTTAAAGCTGTTAGCAGGGAAATAGGTAAAGTAACAAGAGGGAAGGAAAGTTCTCACCTGGATCTTCCACGGTGGTTCTTTTTGCTTAGATGTTGCTGTGACTTTCGGCTGGAGCAGCTGAGTGATCGGCCATGTTACTGGCTGATCTTTTCCCCGTCGGCCCAAAGGTGATTTTCTCGGACCGCAGAGGGAGCCGCCGCTCCCTCCGCGATCAACGAGTGCCCTCCTCTACGGTGGTCGCCCCTACAGGGTGACTTTTGACCCTGTCCAGGGTCTACCGGCGGGGGGAAACCGGACGGCCAAGAGAACAAGTTCTCTGCACGTCCGCGGGCGCTGCCACCAAATCCGGAAGTCGAAACCTGCCAATTCTTCATGGGTGACTGGAAAACAATTTTTTTGTGTGTGACTTTCCATGCTGATATATATCTATTAGATTATCTTCCTAGTGCAAATAGGTTTGGTCTTTGTTAGAAAACATTGTGGCTACTGTGTAGTCTTACTTCTCCAAACAAATCAAAACATTAATGTTTAGTATTTATCCTAAGTTCCTTCAGAGTTGTACCTGTGCTAAAGTGATACTTTCCAACTACAATTAATGTTGTGTTTGGATAGGCCACAATAATATTGGTATGGTTTAACTCAAAAGGTAAGATATAATGTATACTAATTCTTAGACTTCTCTAAGAAGCAGCTCCCTCACCCAACCCCACCCAGAGTCACCTTATAGGGGAGATGGGCAGCATAATAAAAATAAATAAGATAAACATCTAAAATGCAATTTCCATTTACTAATTGGACAATTCCAATCTCCCTATTATTTATGACTAGTTCCTTTAAGGATCTGTATGAAAATGATAAATTTCAGGGGCTGCACAGCAAAGAGACTAATCTGTTAAAAGAAAACCCCAATAACCTCTCAATAGTCATTGGCAAGTGAAAATATGATGGCAGCAAATACTATAGAAACAGGTCAACTTACAAAATATCCTTTTTTCCAATAGCTTTAATCATATTAAATCTAAGGTAATATAATAAAAATGGCATTATAAACCACCTTGCTTGCCTGCTTGCCAATGCTTCTTGGTGAGATAAAAATTATTCTAAAACATGAATTCTAAATTTTGCATTGTCTCCAGAATAATTGCAAAGCACCGTTACATGTTTTAGAAGCTTGATTTCAAGGTAAGTATGCATAAGATAGCAATCTAATACTATGTAACACACATATACTAAGGCTTTTTTTATTTGCATGTAAAATGGCAAGGAACTTATACTTTATATCAAAAAGTCTCAATCTAAACAGCATTGTTGAACAATCACCATCGCTGATAATGTGAAGAAAATTCACTGAATTGTTTGTTTTGTTAGTGTGTTCCTTCCAAGGAGCTCTGAACTCTGAGTCTCAAAACTACTTTAAGATGTCTTGCTAGAGATCTACTGCAGCATTTTTTAAACAGTGTTGCGCCTAGAACAACCTGAGGAGGTTCTATGAATTAGTCCTGCTCATGCCACCATTTCCTTCACATCTTTGAAAAATGGGTTTTTAGCATTCACTACAGTAAAGAAGCTGTTGCACCAGCTCTAAGATTCTCTTTAACCAATCCCATTCCGAACATTGAGTAAAAATGTTGTCATATGTAACCTCATACATTCTATTATTGTACATTAGATTTAAGAAAAACTTAAAAAGTGACTTAAAATATGTTGTATTTCAGTCAACATTTCTTTCAGATTCCCCCTCCTTGTTTCTTTAAATAGTAATGATATAGTCAATATATAGTCAAATAGTCAATGAGGCAAGTGTGTTTATGGTCCATGATCTCAAAAAGGTTAACCAATTAATTGTATTTAAGCAGTATCAATTACAGTACCAAAACTTCCATACAAGTAACCCTTGGAGATAAAAACAAATTGAAATAATCTAAAATTGGATACAAAAAATCCCCACAACTATTTATACTTAGAAAGTTAGACCACATTTACTCATTTACTGTATTTATTAATTTCCTATTAACTACACAAGAATCAAAACAATTTTAAAAATTCCAGATATGTGCTCTTAAGTATGCCATACTGTTTAATCAGCTCATACATGCAATATTTTCAATAGAAATTCATGGACTCTCTTTTATAATTACCCTGAGGAAAACAGACTTCAAGCTGATACTTAATTTTAAATAAGTAAATGCAGCTATTATCTATCCAGCCCCCCCCACTTGTCTGAGACAATACCATTATTTTATTAGAGATTTCCATGTGGTAGTCATAATGTAAGCTTTTTCAAGACGTGCTTGTGGTTTTCCTTTTGTAGGGAGAGCAGTACTGTGAAACAGAAGAGACAGTATGCATTTGAAAGACTAGTCAGAATATTGCTAAAATAGGTTAATACAAATAGAATTAAGGCAGGACATAAAACAAGACAGGACATAAAACAGGACATGAGTCTTAAATGCGTGTATTAGCTAGAAGAAGCAAAAAAAGGAAGTGAAAAATGTCAAACCACAAGTTCATCTGTCGGTCACATATGAGTGTCAAGCTTGAGGCTCTGTTGCAAGTATGTCTCGTTTCTATGTCTCGCTCTTGCTGGAAGCTAACCACAAACGAACTGCAGGAAATGCTTTGGCAAGATACCTGTAACCTAGATCCATGAGAGGGGGACAAGATATTTCGCTATTCTAGCATAGCAACAGAGGGCTGTCATTCAAGTAACCAATCAATGCTAACAAGTTACATTTCCGTGTTTTGCTGTTTCTGAAGAGTATATATGTACTTGTTATTCCATGAGAAGGTGTTCAGAGTTTGTTATGATTTTTGCTCTGAACCTTTGCGCAAATAAACCAACTTCTTTTGATTCCGTGGTCTGAGTCCTATGATTTTCTGCAACATTTTTCTGGCGACCCAAGATGGGACTTGGAGCAATATTTTGCTGAGGACGGCACGGACCGACCGGTGCCCAAGCGGGGCCGTCACGCTAAACCTTCAGCCGGCACGGATGATTTCTCCAGAAGGAGGCGGACGGCACCGCAGGGGTATTTGGTGGACAACCGACCGATCCAAGAACCTGAACGGAATCAAAACAAGTCACGAAACAAAGCTGGTTGGAAAAGAAGACGCCTGCAGGCAAGTATTGTGGAATTGTAGACCCACTCGTTTTGAGAGTGGAAGAGGGGGCCTGATCACCCCCCTGGGTCCGGGATCGGCGCATCCTAAAGAGGCCCAAGAGTTGTTGTGTGGGTGGTTAAGCCATTGCAGTTCCTGTTGGTGACCGTTGGAACATCCGGCATCACAGGTCAGTGGCAGTGTTTTAGAAAATGGGTGGTGAAGGAAGTGTCCCTTGGACACCTCTTCAGTGTATGTTGAGGAATTTTAAGAAAGGTTTTAGTGGAGATTATGGAGACCCCAAGGCCAATCTAGGAGACTTAAAGAAATTCTGTGAAAATGAATGGCCAACGTTCAGTGTAGGATGGAAGGCTGAAGGTAGTTTTAATCTAGACATAATCTCAAAAGTCCACCAAATTGTTACTGACCCAGATCATAGTCACCCAGATCAATACCAATATATTGACCAGTGGCAAGTAGTAGTAAAGCAGAATCCTGAATGGCTTCGCAAATGCAGAGTGGAACTCATGCGGGTCTGCGTGGCCAGAATGAATAGAAATCCCAGATCTCAGGTCATGAAGAGTCAGACTGAAGCCAAACCTGTCTTAAAGACTGAACCCTATGAAGAAGATAATCCTCCTCCATACGCCCCTGTGCATCGTCCTATGGCCCAAGGCATGCAACTACCGGTCCCAATTCAACCGGCAAATGTTGATGATGGCAATATTCAAGTTCAGGGGGCAGGAGTGCAAGGAATTCAAAGGAAAGTGCCCCTGGTGTTAAAAATAAACTTCAGGACTTCCGGTTCCAGTCGCAGCGCCCGCGGACGTGCAGAGAACTCGTTCTCTTGGCCGTCCGGTTTCCCCCCGCCGGTAGACCCTGGATAGGGTCGAAAGTCGCCCTGTAGGGGCGACCACCATAGAGGAGGGCACTCGTTGATCGCGGTGGGAGCGGCAGCTCCCTCTGCGGTCCGAGAAAACCACCTTTGGGCCGACGGGGAAAAGATCGGCCAGTAACATGGCCGATCACTCAGCTGCTCCAGCCGAAAGTCACAGCAACATCTAAGCGAAAAGAACCACCGTGGAAGATCCGGGTGAGACCTTTCCTTCCCTCTTGTTAATTTACCTTTTTCCCTGCTAACAGCTTCAAAAACTATTTCCCTATTTTGAGAAAGCAGCGTTTGATTACTGGGGAAAACGGGCTTTGGAAAAACAATTATTGTTTTTTTTACTATTTTATTTTGTCTACATAAGCAGTTGGAACTCGAGCATCCGGGTTATTGTGACTTTCTCTTTTGGCTTGTTTATCTTCAGTTTAGGTGAAAATCCTTAGGGAGGGGGTGGAATGTTCTTTTTTTCTCCCCCCCCCTCCTGAACAGTACTGCCTAAAAAACTTTTTGCTCTCTGGGCGGACTTATGTAGATTCCTTTGGATACAATGCATCCTGGGACTTGGCATGAAGCCCAGAAACTTTGACTGATACAATATAACTTGCTCCATTTGAACTCCCACTTCCTGATTTTGGCGTGATGCCCAGACTGGATTACAACATAACAACTGACTGCCAGTTTTTATCTCTGTGCTGGACTTGACTATTGGTTTTTTTTTCTCTCTATCTTTCTTTGGAAATATATCTCTGTCTGCATTTTATATTTTATAACGCTGCAATCTATTTTTTAAGCTGAACTTCTTTAAAAAAAAAAAGAAGATGGAATCCTACTCACAGATTAATTATGGACTTATATTAGAAAAAATCTTGGAAGCGAGACTGGAACTTAAAGAACATATTAGATCGCTTAGTTTCAAGGAGGACTCAGAATTAAAAATTGAAGCTCAACCTTTGATTGACTATGATACACAATCAGATCTACAACTTAATGAGATGGATGGAATACATTTACAATCTATTGAATCTACTGAATTTATTGAAGAGGAAGAGGACACATCCTACATGATGGATATCTTTGATGATCAAAGGCAGAACTCAACTAAAACATTTACAACTTTAAAAGCAACAGGATTGGACTTCTAAATACGAGGCACCAAAAACATTGACAACATGACAGTACAGACAACACTGGATAAAAGAGAAAAAGAATATGATTGGACTCAATGGTGGGAAAAGGTCTTTAGCCAGTTACTAAGATGGGAGGATTTAGAGGCCCTGTTGTGGAAACCTACCTGGCACAAAAAGAAAGCTAGAATTAGATTTAAAAATAAGAGTTAAAATTTTATTTGATGGGTAAAAAGGGCTTCTGGACGTTGATTGAACTAATATTTTTGAGATCTTTTAAGGTTACTTTGGTATGAGTCAACACTAGATTTAAATTATGGATTTGATTATGATTTGGAATGGCAACAAGAAAAATTGGAAAATTTATAATTAAAGGAGTTAGATTGAGATTGAGACTGGTGAAATATTATTGATATTTTTATTTATAAGAATTGAATGGTAATTAGTGAGGTATTAAATGGATTAAACTGAAACAATTGAGGAATCTTTTAGGGACGTGGACTGATCTATGAAAATATTGGATAGAATATATGAAATAGAATATAGTTGAGAAATATTAAGATATAATAGTTATATTACTTGTTTATGATAAAATAATTATTGTCCTATTATTATTATTATGTTATTATATTACTATGTCTAATGCAATAGTTTTAAAATATATAAATTCATGTGTATTTACATAATATGTATGTGAAATAGAATAAGAGATATAATTTGATTGAGAAGCATAAATTGAAATTGGAATAATAGAGGTGAGAAACAATTTATATTTTAGGAATGCTCGAATTGTATACCATAAGAGGGAACTTTTAAAGTAGTAGTTTAAATTGTATATGTATGACTGTATTTTTTGTTGTGTTCTATGGAGTGCCCTATCTCCACGATGTGTTACAAGCACTTGGCTGTAAAACAAACAAAAACTAATAAAACTTGTTATGGGGAAAAAAAAAAATAAACTTCAGAAACAAGAAGGGGCATTGGGCATGACTATGAGTCAATTGATGGAAATTGCACGTAAAGTTTATGTGAATAGAGAGAAGGTGGAAGAGAAGAAGAAAGAAGGTAAAATGCAACGTAAGGCTGAATTGCTGGCAGCTGCATTGTCAGGCAATTCCAGAACCCTAGGAAGGAATCAGTGTGTTTTGTGTAAGGAAGAGGGACATTGGCAACATGAATGTCCTAAAAGGTTTGAACTTGGAAGAATAGAACAGGGACGTGGACATTTAACTGGAGAAGTCAAAATATATGATTTCCAGGGAGAAGGAAGAGGAAAAATGTTTTGTCCATATGGATTCCAAGGAAGAGGTCGAGGCCAATTTCAAGAACAAGTAGAGGCCATAGGTTTGGCCGCAGTTGAACAATGGCCTGAGGACTGAAGGGGACCGGGTTTAAGTCAAGCCCCCCCGAACCCTTGGTCCGAATGAAGATAGGGGGCAATAATGTGACCTTTTTAGTAGATATGGGGGCATCTAGATCTGTAGTTACTAAGTTATTGGCTCCCTTCTCTGCTGATGTCATAAATGTACAGGGAGTTGATGGCTCAGTAAATTGTCACCCTTTTCTAAAGCCCCTGAGATGTTCCCTAAAAGGAAGGGACATTGAACACCAATTCCTATATATGCCTGAGTGTCCCATTCCCTTATTGGGTCAAGACATGTTATGTAAAATGGGGGCAACTTTGTCATTTGAAAAAGACGAAATGACACTAGTAATGAAGCATCCTCCAGATGAGATGTGGCGAATAATGGTGGCCCAAGAGGTTCAAGTCCTCGATACTTGGCAGGAGTTTGATGTGCACCAGTTATGGGCAGAAGATAATCCGCCAGGACATGCAGGTCACCATACACCACTAGTCATTCAAGTGAAGCCTCTGGCAGTGCCTATTCGTCTCCGGCAGAGAAATTATCCTCGCCCCATTACACAAGCAATTCAAGATCATATTACCAAATACTTAAAGGCAGGCATTTTAACAACTATTCAATCTCCTTGGAACACCCCAATCTTACCCATCCCAAAGCCTGATGGCTCATTTCGACCAGCCCAAGATTTGCGTATTGTTAATAATGCTACAATTACTGTACATGCTGTAATGCCTAACCCATATACCCTCCTGAGCTTGATTCCAGCATCAGCTGTTTGGTTCTCTGTGGTAGATTTGAAAGACGCTTTCTTTATGATCCCGATACATAAGGACAGTCAGAAGCTGTTTGCTTTTGAGTGGGAAGACCCAGTAACAGGCCAGAGAGCAATAGGATATGAGAGAAAGGAAGCTTTGTGTTGAATTGCAGAGCCCACTAATAGGAGAGAATTACGGGGTTTTTTAGGAGTAGCAGGATATTGTAGAATATGGATACCGAATTTTGCCCTGCTAGCCAAACCACTGTATGAGTCCACAAAGGGGGGAGAAAGAGAGCCCTTTATTTGGACGCGTGAACAAAAACAGGCTTTTGAGGCTTTAAAATTGGCATTATCTCAAGCTCCTGTTATGGGACTTCCCAACCTCGAGAAACCTTTCAATTTGTATATGGACTCAAAGAATAATATGGCTCTTGGAGTCCTGACTCAAGAAAAGGGAAGTTGGCAACAACCCATAGCGTACTTGTCAAAACAACTTGATGGAGTATCAAAGGGATGGCCACATTGTCTTAAAATTCTGGCAGCCACAGCTTTCCTGATAGAGGAAGCTAATAAATTGACTTTTGGAGAACTAACCACAATCTATACCAGTCATGCAATTCGTGGAGTTTTGGAAACAAAGGGACATTTATGGATAACTAACTCCAGAATTTATAAGTATCAAGCTCTCCTCATTCAAAACCCTCAAGTGACATTAAAGCAGACAAATGACCTAAACCCAGCCACCCTATTGCCTATACCAGGTCCTAAAGTTGAACATAACTGTATGCAAGTGATAGAAAGTCAATTCTCATGCAGGCCTGATTTAACTGATGTGCCACTGAAAACAGTGGACTGTAATTGGTTTACTGATGGGTCAAGTTTTATTGCAACAGGAGAACGATATGCAGGCTATGCAGTTGTCTCACTTGATAAAGTCATAGAAAGTGGGCCACTCCCAAAAGGCACAAGTGCTCAAGCAGCAGAACTGTGGGCTCTCATACAAGCACTGGAAAGAGCAAAAGATGAAAGTATAAACATTTGGACTGATTCTAAATATGCATTCCTCACATTACATGAACATGCTGCAGTCTATAGAGAGAGAGGACTCTTAGCAACTGCAGGAAAAGAAATTAAACATCCTCTTCTGATTGAAAGACTTATAACAGCAGTCTTGGGACCAAAGAGGGTAGCTGTCATGCACCGTAAGGGACATCAAAAGGGACAAGATGAAGTAACCCAAGGAAATAGAGCAGCTGATAGAGAAGCAAGGTTATCAGCAACCCGAGACAGCCAACCTTACCCTGACATGACAGCTTACGTAGCATTGGAAATGCCACGAGGACTGAGTCCTAGATATACTAAAGCAGAAGACTTACAGGCAAGTGTAGATTTGCAAGGACACAGGCAGGGAGAATGGTATGTACTCCCAGATGGAAGGATTTTTGTACCTGAGAATTTAGCCTGGCCAGTGGTAAAGGAAACTCATTCAACTACTCACATGGGAAAGAGTGCATTAACTGAAGCCCTCCACCGTATTGTGTATATCAATCGTCTTCACTCGCTATGTGCCCTTGCAACTGAGAGATGTAACATTTGTGCCCAGGTTAATCCAAGACAAGGACCTATTCTTCCACCAGGAAGTCAGCCTAAGGGATATTACCCTATGGATTCCTTGGTTGTTGATTTTACAGAAATGCCAAAATGTGGACTATATAAAGCAATGTTAGTCCTAGTGTGCAATTGTTCAGGGTGCCTGAATGTTTCCCCACCAAGACCAAGCAGGCACGAGAAGTGGCCAGAATCTTGCTCAAAGAGATTATTCCCAGATATGGAGTACCCTCATTCATATCATCAGGTAATGGACCTGAGTTTGTACATCAAGTAAATCAGACGCTGGCTAAATCCTTAGGGACCCACTGGAGGTTCCATTGTTCTTTTCATCCTCAATCCGGGGGAAGGGCAGAGAGAATGAACCAGACTATAAAGGAAAAGGTGACAAAGGTGTGCCTTGAAACTCACCTTAAGTGGGTGGATGCATTGCCACTAGCACTTTGGTCTGTGCGGTGCACCCCTCGAAAAGGAATTAGGCTATCTCCTTTTGAAATGATGTTTGGAAGACCCCCTATCATAAGTAATAACTTGAAAAATTATATAGGGGACTTAAGTCAATTAGGGACTACATGGGTGAGTCAAATGGTGGGAGAGTTAAACAAGCAAATACAAGAAATCCAACAATATTGTGTGTCCCTCAGTCCACCATTTTTGAATACCCCCAGTCATAATATTCAAGTGGGAGACAAAGTATGGGTAAAACACTGGAAAGGGGAAAACTTGAAACCTAAATGGAAGGGCCCGTATACTGTGGTCATGTGTTCTCCACTTGCAGTAAAGGTGTTAAGAATCCAAGTCTTGGATTCACTGGACTCGAGTTAAGCCAGCAGTTGATGAATATTGGGAGGCAGAACAGGACGAGGCCCGCCCTTTAGTGGTCCGCTTGAAGAAGCGCCCCCTATAACTGCCCTACCGGCAACGGGCAGGCAACATATGGGGCAGAAGAGGCCTTACTGGTGTCACTCCGGAAGCTGACCCTCTACGTACGGCTGAAGACAAGAACAAGGAAAGCATCTGTTAATGTGTTAGGAGTGGTGTGTTGTGTAGGTTAGATTTATTTCAAGGAATGGTAGTCCGACCATACATAGCCATAGGTGCAGTGAGTCTGGCCTTAGTGATTCTGATTACCCTGATTGTGACCTGCTGTATTGGACACCTTTTCTTCTGGAAACATCCCAATCCCAAAGAAACAGGTGTTGTGCCTAAAAAGCACTGACTGTGACCAAGGACAGTGTGTATCTCTTGGGGACACTTATGTTTGAAGCACCTTGGGAGTGGGTTCTCTGTTGTATAGTAGGAGTCTTGGGAGTGTGGGCATTATATTTAGCAAATAAGACTCGGCTGTGTGGCTCACCCAAGACTGACCCTGTCCTTTCCCAAATCACACCTAATCCCATCCATCTTCCTGATATGGTAATTTCATAATTGCAATTGCTCCCTTTGGTGTGACTGTGAGTGTGAAACTGAGTGGGATATTGGGCTTGTAAGATAGAAAAGAAAAGAAAGTTGACATTGATTGTCAAACATGAGTCTTCTATGGCTTTGGCTAATGTTTGCAAGTGGCATGTTGAGTAAAAAGACCCTGAACGATAGTCCCAAATGTTGTGAGAATGGCCAATTAACTCTTCTCACACTTGAAGAAGGCTCCAGGGACATTGAGGAAACAAATCCTGTTTGTGTTGTTATGTGGAATAGCAGGACTAGCCTTCATCCCATGTGTTATACCGTTATTCAGACAATTAGTTATGAGATCAGTGAAAGAAATCAGGGTTGAAAAGGAATTAGTTGTGATAGAAGGATCCTTGGAAAATAGGTTCACCTCAGACCCAGGAAGGGAAAGTGAGGATCCAGCCAGTGGAGAGTATGTACGGATGAGACCCTGGGGATTGGAGGACGTGCCTGAGGAAGAGGAGTTCTGAGATGGATTTTTCACTCTTTCTTATTATTGCTATCTGCCTCTATCTTGAACTGGCAGCAGGAAACAGAAAGATGTGTGCCAGTCTAAAGTGTTAATCATGCCATATATTATGCCTATCCATATATGCGATTTCTGCTCAGCTATCTTCGCTTGCTGGGAAAAAGCTAATGCTCAAGTAGAAACTGTAAAAGTGAGACTCAATTGTTACCTAAAATGGAGTCTCAAAGGGGGGAATAAGGCAGGACATAAAACAAGACAGGACATAAAACAGGACATGAGTCTTAAATGCGTGTATTAGCTAGAAGAAGCAAAAAAAGGAAGTGAAAAATGTCAAACCACAAGTTCATCTGTCGGTCACATATGAGTGTCAAGCTTGAGGCTCTGTTGCAAGTATGTCTCGTTTCTATGTCTCGCTCTTGCTGGAAGCTAACCACAAACGAACTGCAGGAAATGCTTTGGCAAGATACCTGTAACCTAGATCCATGAGAGGGGGACAAGATATTTCGCTATTCTAGCATAGCAACAGAGGGCTGTCATTCAAGTAACCAATCAATGCTAACAAGTTACATTTCCGTGTTTTGCTGTTTCTGAAGAGTATATATGTACTTGTTATTCCATGAGAAGGTGTTCAGAGTTTGTTATGATTTTTGCTCTGAACCTTTGCGCAAATAAACCAACTTCTTTTGATTCCGTGGTCTGAGTCCTATGATTTTCTGCAACAGAATGAAAGATCTTCAAACCCAAGGAACTGAAACAAACAGATCTAAAGGAAACTTTGCTTCAGCAAAAGCATGGATATGTGGGAAGAATCCAGAGAAAGAAATGTTTTCGGGGATATTAAAAAGGCAGAATATATTTCCCCAAAGGAATAATGGAGAAGATCTTAAAAAAGACAGAAACCAGCCCCCAGAAACCAGCTCCAGCCCCTCTCCCCCAAGCAGAAACTAGGCAGAGGCCAGCTTTTAGAAATGCAGATGTGATAATCCTTTCAGAAAGGTTGGAGCCAGGAAGCTAGAAGCTGATGGGATTAGAAAGACAAAGACCCCTAAAATCTACATCCCCCACCCAAACTCTAAGGACAGGAAACATAATAGGATTAACCCAATACCAAAAGGGCACACTCAGACTCAGGTCAAAGTACATGACACAGGAAATACAAAGCCTCAAACAGGAACAGGAAACAACCTCAAAAGCCCCAGAAGGTATAAAAACCCACCACTCCCAGCTACATGTGGTCAGCTTTCCTAGAGTCACATTTCTGACTGGCTCTGCTCTTCAATAAACTACAACCTTTCTAAAGCAGTCTCCATTTTGTTTATTCCTGGCTTAAACTGGACCCTGATGAAGATTTTTCCTTCAACAGAGATTTGTGATTCATTTATGATGGGAATTGGCAGGTATGTCTACCAGTGTATATGTTGTTTGTACATCACTGTCAATTCGAATGGCACATTAACCAATCAATCAGAATAGACCTAGAAAGGACCTTGGAGGTCTTCTAGTCCAACACCCTGCTCAAGCAGGAGACTCTATACCATTTCAGATAGGTGGCGGTCCAGTCTTTTCTTAAAAACCTCCAGTGATGAAGCACCTACAACTTATGAAGACAAGCTGTTCTACTGGTTAATTGTCCTCACTGTTAGGAACTTTCTCCTTAATTCCAGGTTGCTTCTCTCCTTGATTAGTTTCCATCCATTTTGTCTTGTCTTGCCTTCTGGTGCTTTGGAAAGTAAGTTGACCCCTCTTCTTTGTGGCAGCCCCTCAAATAATGGAATACTGCTATCATGTCCCCCCTAGTCCTTCTTTTCTCTAGACTGGCCATACCCAATTCCTGCAACTGTTCTTCATAAGTTTTTGTCTCCAGACCCTTAATCGTCTTAGTTGCTCTTCTCTGCACATTTTCCAAAATCTCATCTTTTTTTTGTAATGTGGTAACCAAAACTGGATGCTGTATTCCAGGTGTGGTCTTACTAAGGATTTATAAAGTGGTACTAATACTTCATGCGATTTTGATTCTATGCCTCTGTTTATACAACCAAGGATTGCATTAGCTTTTTTGGCTGCTGCTGCACATTGCTGGCTCATGTTTAAGTGATCGTCCACTCCAAGGTCCCTCTCACAGTTACTGTTTTTGAGCCAGGTTTCGCCTAATCTGTACTTGTACCTTTGGTTTTTTCTGCCTAGGTGTAAAACCTTGCTTTCCTCCACATTACATTTCATGTTGTTAGATATGGCCCATTGTTCAAGTCTGTCAAGATCTTTTTGGATCTTTTGCTTGTCTTCTGGGGTGTTGGCTATCCCTGCCAGCTTAGTGTCATCTGCAAATTTGATGAGTTCCCTTTCAATTTCCTCATCTAGTTAGTTTATGGAGATATTGAAGAGTATTGGGCCTCAAACGGAACCTTGGGGTACCCCACTGCTTACTTCCCTCCATGTGGATGTAGTTCCATTGAGGACTACACCTTGAGTACGATTTGTCAGCCAGTTACAAACCCACCTGGTGGTGGTGCTGCCTATCCCACATTTTACTAGCTTCCCAAGAAGTACTGTGTTTCCCCGAAAATACAACTGGGTCTTATAATTTTTTTGCCTCCAAAAGAGGCACCAGGTCTTATTTTCAGGGGATGTTAGGACTGCCGCAGCCAGGCCTCCCATGCCCAACACCTGTTGCACCATTGCTCGAGTTCTGCAGCCGCTTGCGGCCACATGCCACATGGCGCATCGTGCCGCTGCCGCCGCTCGCAACACAAAACAGCAGCACAGGCCATGCAGCTCGTCGCGCTGATTGCGCCGCTGCTGCCCCTCGCAGCAGGAGGCCGTGCAGTGCATCACGCCAATTGTGCTGGTGCTGCCACTTGCGGCAAGAGGCTGCAAGGCTCGTTGCGCCAATTGCAAGCGTGATCGGCATGAGCCTTGTGGCCTCGTGCTGCGAGCGGCAGCACCGGCACAATCGGAGTGACAAGCCTTGCAGCCTCCTGCCTCAAGCGGTGGCACCGGCACAATCGGTGTGATGAGCCTCGCGGACTGCCGCAAGCGGGAGCAGCAGCAGCAGCACAATTGGCGTGATGCACCACATGTGGTGGCAGCAGCGCGATCGGCGCGACAAGCCTTGCGGCAGGAGGCTGTGACTGGCGGCAGCAGCACTATCGGTGCATTGCGCCATCCGGCGTTGCAAGCGGTGGCAGCGGTGTGATGCACCACGTGGCGTACAACCACAAGCAGCCAGAACCTGGGCAGCAGTACAACAGGTGTCAGGGTGTGGGAGGCCTGGCTGCAGAGGTCCTAAGGTAAACAGGTGCAGGGCACCTGGGGCAGCTCCACCCCCCACCCCAGCTTGATTTTTACATGTGCACCTCGCCCCAAAACTTATTTTTGGGGTAGGGCTTATATTGGGCGCACGTGTAAAAATCAAGCTAGGGCTTATTTTTGGGATAGGTCTTATTTTTGGGCAAACACGGTAGGTTGTGGTCTACTTTATCAAATGCTTTACTGAAATCTAAGTATACTATGTCCACAGCATTTTGCTGACCTACTAATCTGGTCACTTTGTTGAAGAATGAAATAAGATTTGTTTGGCATGATCTGTTTTTGATGAACCCATGTTGGCTTGTTATAACCTTGTTTGCTTCTAGGTCTTTGCAGATTTGTTGCTTATCTTTTCCAAGATCTTCCCAGGTATTGATGTCAGACTGATTGGTCTGTAATTTCCTGGATCTGGTTTTTTTCCGTTTTTTGAAGATAGGAACCACAGCAGCTCTTTTCCAGTCCTCATGAAAGTCCCTGGTGATCCAAGAACTTTGAAATATATGTTTCAATGGTTCTGAAATCACATCTGCCAGTTCCTTCAGAACTCTGGGATGTAGTCCATCAGGACCCAGTGATTTGAATCCGTCTAGAGCTGACAGGTATTCTCTTACCTTACTTTTGTATATTTTAATTTGCATTCCTAACCTTTCTTTTATGGTTCTGCTTTTGGTAAGTTGAGTAGTGTTTTCTTTTTGCGTGAAGACAGATGCGAAGTATGAATTAAGCAGTTTTGCTTTCTCTCTACTCCCCATTACTTCTTTGCCATCTTCTCCCATTAGTGGACAGATTTTTTCTTTGACTTTTTTCTTTTTTATTATGTGTTGAAAGGAACTTTTTTTATTGTTTTTGACATTTATTGCAAGTCTTACTTTGTTCAAAGCCTTAGCTTCCCTAACTTCATCTTTGCAGGTTTGAGCTATTTTTTGGTACTCTGCCATAGTTAGGTGTCCTTTTTTCCATTTTTTGTACATGTCCTTTTTTTCTCTCAGTTGGTCTGAGAGTTCTTTGTGCAACCATGCTGTTTTTTTCTTGGTTTTCTTGTTTTTCTTTTTTAGTGGTATTGAACTTGACTGGGCTTTTATAATCATATTTTTCAGAGTTTCCCAAGCTTCTTGAGTTGATTTGCCCTTTAAGATTTTCATCCATGGAATCCTTCCCAAGCTCTCTCTGAGTTTCTTAAAATCAGCTCTTTTAAAGTCTAAAACAATGGTTTGATTATGTTCTGTTGCTTTTGTTTGCATTATATTGAATTCTAATATCGCATGGTCACTCTCCCCTAAGGTTCCTGAAACTTCAATCCCCTCTATCACTTCTTCTCTGTTGGTAAGAATAAGGTCTAGTATAGCTGTCCCTCTAGTTGCCACCTCTACCTTTTGGGTGATGAAGTTGTCAGCCAGGTTGGTCAGGAACCTGTTTGATCTCCCATTTGTTGCAGAGTTTGCCTCCCAGGTGATGTCAGGGTAGTTAAAGTCCCCCATTACTACTGTGCTGTGTGTCCTACATACGTTGATTAACTGATTATTAAAAAGTTCATCTATTTCTTCTACTTGGTTGGGTGGCCTGTAGTATAGACCTATGGCAATGGCATTCTTTTCTCTTTTTATGTTGACCCATATGCAATCTAGAAGGCTTTCATCCTTTGTTGTGTGCATCTCTGTAGAGAGAAAGTGATTTCTAATATATAATCCAACTCCAATTCCTCTTTTGTTAGATCTGTTTCTTTTGAATAGTTTGTATCCTTCTATCAGTACATTCCAGTCATGAGTTTTATCCCACCAAGTTTCTGTAATGGCAACTATATCATACTTGCCCTCTTTTAGTAGTTGTCAACGCTGTAAATATAGGATATTATTGCTTTGACAAGATATGCAGAACTGTCTGGTATTTTTCGAGTTAATTCAGATGACAGAAAGAGAGGAGGTTCATGAGGAAAGCCCAGGAAAGAAACAGAAGTAAATCTTTGGCCTCTAGCCTAATTGGAAGACGTAATTCATGACTGTAAAATAAGGGAGGGGTGTAGCAAGAAAAGAAAGACGCAAGCCAGAGAAATTCAGTTTCTGGCATCCGTCCGTGTAAGTGCCAAGGTTATGTTTGTAATTAAAAAAGATTCAAAGAGGAGAAATGCCTCATGTTTCTTTGAAAAGCAATCTTCCTTTGGAACCATAACATCATGCCAGAAACCACACCGTTTTCAAACAACTGGAGGTGCATTACCCCCACCTCTTTCTCCTAGACTGGAGTGAGAATGAGAAGAATTCAGGGGGAGGACAATCTATCATGAAATGGGAGTTTGCTAAATACAACCCGGCAGCTGCTAATATCCCAGAGGGGGAGGTAACAGACAGCATGCTGTGGAAAGATGAATTTGGGCAGATGAATGAAACTCGGTGGACAGACAACGGACAAACTGCCACTCAAGGCCTGGGTGAGTTGCTGGAAATATCTAAAACCCCAGGGGAGAGAGGCAGAGACCCACCCCTGCAAAAAGAAGCCTACAGCCCCTCCAGTTCGTATCAGATAGCCTTTCAGACCCTGTCTTCCTCTATCAGGGACCCCAGCCCTGAAGAGAGAGGGAATCCATGTCTGAGGCCTCTGCAACAATGGGGAGTATGGCATTCGAAGCAGGCAGGGAGCAGACGACTTTTGAGCTCACCACAGCTGATAAGGGCCTTGCAACAGCCTGAGAGGGAGCAAGAGCCAAAGTGGGGGCCCCAACAGCCTATAAATCCTCTGAACTTGCCACAACTAATAGAGACCTTGCAACAGATTGGGGTGGTGGAGGGGCCAGGAGATCAGCAGCTAGAAGGAGGACGGCCACAACAAGGAGACTGGCCCCAGCCCCCGAACGTGCAAACCCTGGGCATAAACCAGCAACCAGGATGGGGCCAGCAGCAGCAACAGCCACAGTGGGGGCCCCAACAACATATAATTACTCCACCATTCAGAGCAACCTTCGATGGGGACCCAGAGAAACTGATTTTTTTCCTTAACCAAGTACGCTCTCACTTGAATCGGTGGGCTTATCTCTACCCAGACCCAGGGGCTATGGTCGATGTGATTGCATCCGGCCTAGAGGGAGAAGCATCCGAATGGCTGAACAATTTATATAATGAGCAAGCCCCAGAATTGGAAGACCCCCACCTCTTCCTCCTGGGTCTGAAAGAAAGATTTGAGGACCCATCCCTTGACTTAAAAGCAAGAGAACAAATCCACAAAATAAAACAAGCCGGCAGGCCTGCCCTGGAGTACGTGCGAGAGTTTCGCAAGATAGCAGGTCGGATAGAGGGATGGTCAGAGCAGTCCCTAATCCATCACTTCATTGAGGGATTAGATGATCACCTCTCCCAGGCCTGCATTATTCGAGCAGTACCTGACCGACTGCACGAGTGGTACCAGACAACGGTGAAGCTAGATGTTCAGCTCGCCCGCTATAAAAAGCCTTCCCCACCTGAATCTGAGCTGCAACCAGAGCAATCCGAACAACAATCGCCCCCACGAGACCCTCCGGCTACCACGATGACTGAAAGAACCGGGCCACCTGCAAGCGCGTCAATAAAGTGTTTCCGGTGCGGAAAAAAGGGACATCGAGCAGCAAACTGTCCGGTCCCCTACCCCCAACTGCAGAGCAGTCCGGAACCAGCGACGAGGAGGAGACCTGCCCAGCGGCTAATGAGAGAAAAATCCAACCGGGCCACGCAAGCACCTGTTACCCAGATTACACCTCCCACACAAGAGAACGCTGGGACTCCAGGTGGACCCGCCCCTGCTCTACCCTCCTTTGACGGCGACGACGAAGGGGAGAGCGACCCGATGGTGAGTCGACAAATCCCATCTTTTTCACTGGCCGCCAAGCTTACAATCCCTAAGTCGGGGGCACAAATAGACTTAAACGTACTAATTGATTCTGGATGCACCCGATGCATTATTAGCCTACCCTTTGCCATGAAAATGGGCATACGGGCAAAACAACTCTCCAACCCTGTGAGGTTCGAGCAAGCTGACGGCTCCCTGATGGGAGGGACTTTAGTCACACAATTAACTGAGCCCTTACGCCTAGAAATAGGCGCACACTGGGAATTTATTCGGTTCCTGGTGGCCCCAAAAATGACTGAGACTGTGATTCTAGGCTTAGCCTGGTTGGACAAATGGAAGCCATTTATCTGGTGGGAGAAAGGAATGAGAACTGTGAGACTACCTATAGGGCCTGAGCCTCCCACTGATTCAACTGACGTTGCGGGACACTTTAGGCCACCTAATGAGTGAGCACTCATAGCTGCCTTACCGTCACCAGATGAATCACTCATCCCCAATGAATACCGGGACTTAGCAGAGGCATTTAGTGAAAATGAATGCGATGTCCTACCCCCTCACAGACCCAATGACTGTTCTATCGAACTGGTGCCAGGAGCCAAACTTCCACGCCCGAGAATGTACGCCATGTCCCCCCTCGAGATGGAAGAGATGCAGCAATACATGAATAAAAACTTAGCGAGGGGGTTCATTGAACGGGCCAAATCTACTGTGGGAGCCCCCGTGTTATTTAAAGAAAAAAAAGATGGGTCTCTTCGTCTCTGCGTAGACTATAAGGGCCTCAACGCTGTGAGTGTGGAAAACAGATACCCCCTCCCCCTCCTAAAGGACTTATTAACTCATCTGGCTACGGGGAGTGTCTTCACTAAATTAGACCTGAGAGAGGCGTACTACCGAGTGAGAATAAAAGAAGGAGATGAGTGGAAAACTGCCTTCAACTGCCCCATGGGGAGCTATCAATTTAAAGTCATGCCATTCGGACTACAGGGGGCCCCAGCCGTATTCATGCAGTTGATTAATGAGGTCCTACATGAACACTTGTACAAAGGGGTTCTGGTGTACCTTGACGATATTCTGATATACAGCACGAATATGACTGATCACATAAAGCTGGTGAGAGAAGTGTTAAAGAAACTATTGAATGCCAAGCTTTATGCCAAATTGTCAAAATGTGAATTTCACCAGACCCGATTAGATTACCTCGGCTACAGAATCTCCAACGAAGGCATTGAGATGGATCCAGCCAAGGTGAAAACTATAATCGAATGGCAGCCCCCAAAAACCCACAAACAACTCCAGAGCTTTCTAGGTTTTGCCAACTTCTACCGTCAATTCATCCCCTCTTTTGCCAAAATTGCCCTACCCCTTACAGATTTACTCAAAACAGGGAAAAAAGGAGGGAAGCCGCGACCGGGCCAACCACTAGCATGGACTATGAGCTGTCAAACAGCTTTTGAGAATTTAAAGACTATTTGCTGCCGAACCGGTCCTAAAGCACCCCTGTCTAGGGGAGCCCTTTGTAATTCAAGCCGACGCCAGTGATGTGGCAGTTGGAGCTGTATTGCTTCAAAAGAACAGGGGTCGGGGTGCAGGCATCCTTGACGGGGTGGCTCACACGTTGCCGGCCGCCGGCAGTTCCAGGCTGCGGCTCTGCATGCAGTGTGAGTACCACGTTCCCCTCTCCAGCCCTACCACGTGGCCGAGAGGGCGACTGGGAGCCGGCCCCTGCCAACGCTTGGCTTGTGCCACCACACACTCCCATCTCCCTGCCTTTCGTCCCACAGGCCAGGTCCCATCCACCGGGCAGCATGGAGGGAGGGAGGGAGGAGATGGGAATGAGAAAGAGGGAGGGAAGGGAGGGAAGGGAGGGAAGGGAGGAAGGAAGGAAGGAGGAAGGAAGGAGGGAAGGAAGGAAGGAAGGAAGGAAGGAAGGAAGGAAGGAAGGAAGGAAGGAAGGAAGGAAGGAAGGAAGGAAGGAAGGAAGGAAGATTGGAATGAGAGGGAGGGAGGGTCTGAGGGAAGTCCTGCCTTAGCACTTGGCCACCAGCAGCCCTGCTGCCCTTTTGCCATCCCCTTGCCCCCTCCTCCTGGCCTATCCTAGGGGTCTCCCATCCTATCGCTAAGGATGCTTTGGTTACAAAGCCGGGTCTCCTTGCATGGAGAGGGAGTGGGCCTCCCTCTGACCCACGCCTTTTGCCTTCCTGCACCCATGAGCAACCTGGCCAAGGAGAGCAAGCACAGCAGCAGCAGACTTCAGGAGGAGGTAAGCGCAGCTGGGCGCCCCCTTGGGCAAGCGGCGCTGTGCTAGGCTGGGCTGTGGGGTCCCGGTGCCGCAGGAGCTCGAGGGTTGGGCTGGGTGCTTGACCTCCACTGCCCAGGGCTCTGGGCAGCCCGCGCCACCGTCCAGGGCCCCCCTGCACGGCCTGAGAGGGACGGTGAGGCTCCTCCAGTGGACCATGCCCTGGTGCTCACCCTGGTCCCACCCCCCTCTGCCAGAGACCCTCAGATCTGCCCCAGTCCTGCCCAGGCCCTCACAGGCGCCCGACGCGAGCTACGTCGAGCTGGCCACACCCAGCCAGTAGACCATGCCCACCCCAGCCAGTAGGCCACGCCCACCCTGGCCATACCCCCACCCCCCAGGGCAACCACAATGCTGATGCCCTCAATGAAATTGAGTTCGACACCCCTGCTTTAAAAGGTTGAAATGTAAGATGTTGTCACAGTGGTCTTCTGCACTGAGAAGAAAAGGAAGATGCTGACCTTGCATTTGAGATAGGAAATACAACACTACCAAGAGCTTAATGGAAGCGGGTAGGTTTGACCGCAGGGAAAGGGTTAGGGAATCCCAGAGCAAAGGAAGCAAAGCTGCAGCCACCCATCTGGAGCGGCAGCATCTGCCGCAGCTCTTTTGACTGCAGAATCAGCTGAGCGCGGCTATCACGTGGGGGACGTGTCAAAGGTCACAGCGCAGCTCACAATGGAGCTCTCTGAGCCAGTGCAAAGCGGCTTACGGATCCTAGCTGAACCAAGCTGCTTCTCGCTCCGAGCTTTCCAGGCTCTGCTCCAGGCTGCCTTCCAGAGCTTGCTCAGCGACCAGGCCGAGCAGGCCGCCTTCGGTGAGTGCTGGTTTCCGGGCGCGAGCCTCCGTCCGCCGGCTGGGAGAAGAGTTGTGCGCTGCGCTGGGAGTTGTGCGCCGGCCGAAGGAAGCGTGCCGGCAGCACGGCGGATCGCTTGTCTTTGGCCAGTGCTGACGCCTGGCTGCATTCGCGGCAGCGCCCACAGCCGTTTCCCATCAAGCGCAGCGGGTTTCCCCAGCGGTGAGCCGCGCTGAAATGGTGCGCTGCGCCCTCTTCCTCCCTTTGTTTCTTTCGGGGTTTTGCTCTCGCTGCTGCTTTCCTCCATTTACCTGCGGTTGTCATTTCCTTGCAGAAATTCAAGGGTGTTTCTCGCTTATTTGTGGCCTAAAAGCGAAGGTAAAGCCACTCTCTCCCGAAAGCAGAGCGAGAAAGAAAGAAGGTGCCGTTTGGAGGTGGTTTCCTCCGCCTCCCTGACGGTCGTAGCCGGTTGGTTTCCATCGTTTTGTTTTTAATCTTCCGGCGAGGCATTCCCAGCCCTTTGACAGTCGGAAGTGATTTTTTGCAAAAGTCAGAGGTGCAAGCGGGTGAATGTACTTGAAGAAGACACCGGGCTGGGTTTTGTACCTGGATCCCGCAGGCTTTATTGTGATCATGTGATATTCTTTGGAATTACTCAATGGCTGTAATAAATAAATTGTTCTTAATCTTATGGCTGAAAAACGCCGCTCATTTGTTTTGATGGTTTTGGGTTTTGTTTGTTTTTGTTTGCTTCAAATTGAATTTCTCTGACGATTGGGATTTGTCAGCTGTTTACCAAACTGCGGTTTCTTGAGGGTAGGCCGGCCGCCTCTCGCAGGAGAAAAGGTGCTCCCGTTTGCCTGAAGGGCTCTGCGAGAGCTTGGGCTGAATACGCGCGGCCTCCGGTGGGTGCTAGTTTGAACTGCAACCCTGGAAAAGCAGTTCAGATTTTCTTAAGAGGGAGGCGGGGAAAAGAGCAAAAATCAGAAGAGTTGAGTTGGGAAGTGGGGTAGAGGGGTGACACGGTATTCCGAGCACTATTGTTAGAAAAGCGAAATTACAGACTTACTTCACTCTAGCACTCGGGGAAAAAAATAATTTCACACGGTTATCTGAACTCGGAGAACGTCTGCCCTTAATTGGCAAAAAGGGTTTTTAACTCTTCTCCTCCTCCTCCTCCCGAACGAGAAGACCGCAATTTTCTAAAAATATAAATGTCTACTGACACTAGTCAACCTGATTACTTCCCAAACTCTGTGTTGGCCAGTAGTTCAAAGAACGGGTGGCCATGAGTGGGAAAGGGAAACTACAGGAGACTCTGTTGGGGTAATGGCTGAGCTCCTTTTCTTTCTTCGGTGCTTTCTGGCTGTTGGGGATAAATCTAGATCAATTTAGTGCTGGAAATAGCCAATATAATATCTCAGATCTTGCAGAAATTATTCATGTTTGAGATGAAAGGTAGCTGAAATTTCCCCAACATTATTTTAATTCCTTATAAAGGGAGATCTATGAAAACAAGTCCTTCCCCCAATATTGTGTTTAGAACTGTAATTGTAAATGTTGTCAATATGACAGCCAGCATGGAGCTTTGTCTTCCTGAATGGGAAAACCATTGTATATACAGTGTGTGTGTATCCTCCTGAAATATGCCATCATCAAGCATTCATTTCTTTTTAGATTACCCAGATTTGGAACATATTGATCCAGCAATATTAAAATACTGCCACGCAGCAGCTACCACTTATATAATAGAAGCTGGAAAGCAAAAAGCTGACAAATCTATTATAAGGTATTCTAAAACTCAACTTTTAAAATTTTTTGTTTGACTTGTATTAGATTTATTGGTAACACATCTTGCTTTTCCTTTTAGCACCTATCTAGAAGACTGTAAATTCAACAGAGAAAGAATTGAACATTTTTGCACTGAATATCAGGTTTCTAAACACATTTTATCTTTTTTCATTCCTTCCTTTAATGTGTGTGTAATCTGTAGAAGCTTACACACTCTACTTTTATCCTTTCCCTTTTTGTAGATACATAAGGATAACTTGGAAATCATATTGGGAAGGTATGTCCAGGGAAATTATATTAATCTTCCAACTTTCAAATGCATCTTGAAAATAATAAACATCTTCACAAGTTATCTAATTGAAGTAACATTCTCCACAAAACCACAATTAATACATTGCTGCTACTTTTCTTTTTTACCTATATGAACTTGCAACAGTTATGCTGTTCAGCATATCTTAGCCTAATAGTTATTTACTATGTTCGCAGTATAGGCAGATGTCCACTACATGTAATTGATGTTTGTTGGTGTCTGGAATATCAAATCAAGGTAATTTAAATCAAATGGGTATTATTTCTTTTTCACTTTGATTTGCAAAACTTACTTTTTCCTTCTGTCTTATCTCTTTAGACTAATCAACTTCATAAACATTATTGCCCTGCCTATTTGATGACCTTAAGAGTAGAGGTATAGCATCCATCCAGAAAATTCAAATATTAGAAGATTATTATTGCTTTAGTTTCGTTACTTATTAACAACTAATGTTTGGGATTTTGTTATTTTAGAACATTGATTCAAGATCTCATCAGGACATTAATTTTACTTGTTCTATGGATCAATTGCAGGTATTTTACCTTACCCTTTTGTGTACTGATAGAGTAGCACCAGACTTTACAAAAAGTCCATAAAAATATAAAATGCTTCACTTAAAATATAAGATGCTTCACATCTTTTAAAATACAAAATGCTACAGAATTACTAGCTTTTCTATTTTTCCAATATGAGTTTTCAAGTTGATTCACATAAATGACTATGCAAAATATTTTTGGCAGAATGGGTGGAAGCTGTTTCAAATGTGTTACATTAGATGAAACCCATTTTCTGTGTTGTATACTTGAATGTATAATATGTACTGAGCATGGAATTTGGCTTATTTGGCTTTACGTAAACTACTATGTATTGATAGCTTCATTAAACCTAATAAACTTACTAATGAGGGAAAAAGGAGTAAACTTAACCAAAACTTGAAAAACTAAGAAATAAGCAACTGTCTACAGTTTCATATAGTTTCAAAATTCTATAGGTACAAATCACATGTATGTAAAAATCCCATGTTTCAATGGAATGCATTAGATAACTTTAGGATTGCCAGCTCAGAAAATTGTTGGGTTAGTTTACTTCTTTATATTCAATTAAGCTGTAAGAAATTATATTGTTCTGTGTATTATTTGACAAATAAGAAAAAATATTTTATCAACCTATGTGTCCCAGTCCAAACTCATTAATTTTATATGTGATAATGTTATTACAACAATGTTCCCTTTAGGCACATTCATGATGTACACTAATTAAAATAATGAAGTAGTTTCTATGTTTCCTAAAAAAATCAAATGGCAGAAAAACACATTGTCACTTGGATTTTTGGTACAAAGGGAATTTCTAATAATAAAATTAGTTATAGCAAAATATTTCTTTTCTGAAGCTCTTATTTCATATTTTAGGATTTAGTTGGAAAGTTAAAAGACGCAGCTAAAAGTCTAGAAAGGAAAACTCAACTATAATTTACACACTTGGCAATCAACTACATTGAAGAAAAGAAAATGCTTCTTTGACTATATAATCCTTTTTCCTGGTTCTTATTTAATGGAACTTTGATATATGTTTGGTGAAACTGAAATGGAACGTTTACTTTCTAGATAACATTGCAAGATTTGTGTGCAATAAAATCTCTTGAGCTTGTTAAACAACTGTGATATCTGTTTAGCTATACATTTCTGAAATATCTGTTTCAGTTGTGCCCTTTTTTAAAATCTTTGATTTCCCGATTATCTACTTTATCATCTAATAAACAAGTGAACATGAATCTAGTTTGTGTGTCTTATCTGACTATAATAATGAGTTGGGAGGGACTGGATTCTTAGCAGCTCCAACATTCCAAGATAATCCACCCAACAAAATCATGTTCAAGAGCTGTAGAGCTCTGGATCTAAACACCATTCTATTGTAATGAAGTCATCACCTTGCTTGCATGTGCTGAAAAGCACCTTTGGGACTTGCTTGCACCGCATTTTGGTGAAGGCGTGTTCCTGCTGTTTTTCCCCTTTTAATGTTGAAGTGATTTACAGGAAAAGTTGAAAAGATTCCATTCATCTGCTTCAACCTGGGTTTACTTATTAAACATTCAACCATTTCTGTAAATAGAAAACAGTTGGAGTGTCCTGAATTGTGGCAGTTGAGTGACTATAGAGTATGACCAGCTTTCTCTCCTTGGCTCAAAAACCCAAACAAAAAAACCTACCCTCATCCCCAGGTCACAATGTGGGTTGAACTTAGTAATTACATACCTACTACTAGAGGGGCAGCAATCAATGTCAGTCTGGTGTATTTGGAGGGTGGGGTGCACAAAGACTTGAGTTCTCATTTTCCTTTTATCTTCTAAGTGCTTTTTTGCTATGTGGAGAGAATGTGAAATCTTGCTGTGGAAACAGGGTTGTGAAAATTATCCCTATGTCATCTGTAAGAATGCAGAGGCAAAGGAATTTTGTCCTGTAGTGCCATCAAAGTAAAAAGATCTTCATGCACCGGTCTTAACTATGTACTGTAGTGCAAAATATGCTTTGAGGCAACATACCTACATAAAATATGGCTTGCAAGGAGTAAGAAGGAAACTCAACACCCTAGGTCTGATTCTGTTACTTAAAAAAAAAAAGAGTTCTGCCATATTAAGGTTTAAACAGCCAGTGCTCGACTCTCATTCACAACCTTCTTAATGAGCACAACAAACCCCTGCTTAAGGATCTTGAATGACCTGCCATCCACTGCAGGGTTGTTCCACTACTTCATCATACAGGGTGAGGAAAGTGATCATCCTCACCCTCACAGCCTGGAGGGTGTGCAAACAGTGGAATTGATGCCTTCTAGATATCTTAGCCTAAACTTTCCCAACTCAGGGCATTATCCACCCTGGAAAGTTTAAAGTCCAGAACATCTGGAGGGAACCCAGTTTTCCACACCTGCACTAGAGTAGGAGAAAGGTCTTCACTTGGTACTTTGTACTCCCTAACATGGGATTTTTTCTAATTAATGGGAAGCACAGAGTGGGAAATGTATTCTTTTAAAAACTTGGGTCATTTGGAAGCAGTAAGATAGTCTGAGGATAATGGATTTTCTTTCACTAAATATCTTGCTCACTACCACCACTCCATTTTCTGGTTCATATTTTGCTAGGCAACTTTCCATAACTTGTTGCCTTCCAGCTGTATTTTGTAACCAACCTTCTGCATGTTTGCTGGGAATGATGGAAGTTGAAATTCCAACACATTTGGTGGAGAGTAACAGTCAGGAAAGGCAGTTAAGGAAGGACTTTTCTTGTGATAGTTGTGTGGTCAGAGGGAGCCTATAGTGATCTCACCTAGATCCCATTGGGAGTGCTAAGCCATTCCCTCTAAAAACATTTTTCCTCAAACCTAAACACAATATGGGTCACTTCAATAAATGTGTGAGGACCTACTTCCCTAACTGCAGCCTTTGATACTAATGTGTTGCTCTGGAGTTGAAAGTTGGTTAACTCTTGGGTTGAACAGTATTGTACAGTGAAGTCTACAGCAGGATCCTGATCTGGATTTCATTCCCTGGTGGATGTTTGAAGCTATTGTGAAATAATGCTTTTCAGGAATATTTCCTTTTTCCTTCATTTTTCTGGAGAGGACTGTAAGGATATTTTTTAACCATTGTCTTCAGTTTCCTGATCTCTGCGGGATCCGAGAATGACAATATTGTATCAAAACACATTCATATGGATGAAACTTGCAGAAGAGGGTGTAAAAAGCCCTCTTTCATTAGAGTTTTTTTGGGGGGTGGGTGGATACTTTTAATATCAATAAAAAGTTGATAGCAGTGTTTGCCATAAACAAGGAGCAATACAGGCAATTATCTTCAAAGTCAATGTGATAGCAGATCTAACAGAAAAGTGTTTAAAGGGTCATTTTGTGATGCCAGCTCTCTTCCTACAATAACATTCCACTGTTTGCCCAGGGACCTACAATATGCATCCCATGAAGACCTGCCAAGATGTAAGAAAAATCTGGAGCCCCAACCTGTTCCAATGGTGGCACCCTAGAATTGTTGAGGCAAAGGGTTGCCCGAAATGCTGAGCCGGGCCAGAAGGCAGTGGGATCTGCGCCGAGGTTGAAGAAGTCGCGCGCGCCTGTGAAGCAGCGGGTCGGATGCCAAGGCGGGAAAATCCGCTCTAACTGAAACGAGTGAAGGTAGAAGTGCTGAGATGACGCTCGGGGTTGATGGTTTGAGCTGCCGTTTTCCAGCCTCAACTTTCATAGTATCATTTGGACCGCCTTTCTAAGATTTCTGAGGTATCCTAACACTGAGGTGCCCAGGAGCACATGGAGGAAGAATGTTAGATCTGGGTCGGTGTTGTGGGAAAAGAATCCTATAGTCTAGGCTAGGGCGGAAGCCAACCATAGGTCTGGGGTCAAAGGAGGTCTGGGGAGAGGTGCTGAGGTGGAAACTAGGGTGGCGCACAACACTGCGAAAATGGTGGGCAACCTCTGTCTCTGTGTGTGTGTGTGTGTGTCTCTGTCTGTGTGTGTGGGGGGGGAGGGAGGCAGGCAGTAAGAGAAAAGAGCAGAGCAGCTTCAGTACCAGAGGCTCGGGGTGGAGAGACTGAAGCCAAAGGTCTGTCTGTGGTTGCCGTCAGTTTTTTGCGCCTTTAAAAGAGGGGGGGGGGGAGTAGTGTTTTTGTGCGAAAGGGTAGATTTAAGGCAAGGAAAGGGGGCAGAGGGAGATCTCTGTGAGTCCTTGTTAACCGAAAAAGAGGGAATGCTCGCTTGAGGTGACAGGGCGTATAAAATCAGGGGAGAGGAATGGGAGCCGTGTGCAAAGAGCGGAGCAGGTGTGCAAGCTGGAAGGGAAAAGAAAAGGAATGAGGTTTCGTACGCGTGTGAGTGCGCGAGGGGGGAAGAAGAGCGGGAGGAGGCAGCTAAGTGCCGCGGAGAAAAGAACTAGCGAAGTGTGAGTGCGCGCGCGCGCGCGCGCCTGAAGGAGAGAAGCGGTAGAGCAGGCGGAGGGAAGGGGAGGGCGGCGCACGAGGATAGAGGGGGGGTGTGTCTGAGTCGCGGGATTAGGTCACGGAGGCTAATTCCCAGGCCACCCTTAAGAAATGAGAAGTCCCACGTGACGCTGGCGGGGCGGGCGAACTCTGAGCCATTTGGGGGACGGCGTCAGTTTCCACTGTGCGCCTTCAGTGCTGCGCTCCCTCCATCTCCAGCGCCACACGCCTCTCCACTATACATCCCCGCCTGCTCCTTCCACAACAGCAACTCTGATCTAATGCAAATATTTGGAGATTATTGTTTTTACAAAGAGGAAATTGGGGAAAGAACTCTCTCGAAGGCAGGAGAGGGAAAAAGCAAGACCGGGTCGGGGGGAACCGATAGACTGAGCCGGAAGAAGAGCTTGGGACACGGAGAGACAATGGGCTGGTGGTGGAAGAGGAAGAGTGGCAGTCCAGACGGGCTGGAAAGATTTTAAGAGCCCAACACTGGAGCTACGCATTTTAAAGAGCGAGCAAGGTGGGGGAAAAGAAGAGAGAGAAAAGGAGACGCCGAAAAGAAGAGGACGGGAAAGGCAAGCAGACTCTGAGTGAGCCCGAGGAGAGCCGGCCGGCTGTTTGGAGAACTAAAAGGAACTCGGCGTGGTGGCGGCAGCAATACGCTGATTGCAACTGACAGCCCCTATAGTTCGTTTCAAGATGGCCGCTTGCCTCACATTCATTTTCTGCTGAACGACTTTTAACTTTCATTGTCTTTTCCCGGCAGTTTCGGTCGTCCCCCGGGAGCGGCTTTTCGCGGGTAGGTGTTTAGCTGAGGCCGAAGGGCGATGGGGATTTCGCGGGGGTTGGAAGGCTGCTAGGGTAAGCTTCGGTGTCCCCGAACTCTCCATATGGGAAAAGCGCTGACAGTCTCGGCTTCAGCCACACGCACAGTTCACTCCTCGCGCGCGCCCAGAGACCGGCGGCAGCAGTAGCAGCCCAGGCACTTGCTTTCGTTCTGCAACCAATTTTTGCAAATTTTCGTTCCCTTTCCCCGAGCTCGGTCGTAGAGCCCTCTTGGATGCACGGCCCCGGAGGAGGATATTTGTATTTTCGGCTGAGACTAGCCATTCGAGTCCATCCCTCTTTGTTTATAAGCAGATCTCGATTGAAGAGGAACACTTCACGCAATCTTGAGCTGCCGGGTCGCGGGAAGGTGATCGCTTACGAAACAAACGGGTCGGCGGGGGATTCAAAAGCCACCTAGCGCTCCCATTCTATAGAGGTGAGTTCTGCGGGGGGTTGCGATCTTGCTAGAGGGTTCACCGAGCCGATGGGGACCCCCGGAGAAATGTTATTAACTTAAGTTCGGCTAACACTTGTGTGGTGTGACATGGCTTGGTAAGATGGCGGTGGCGGTTCTCTTTCAGCGTGTTCTTTCGCATTTGTGCTTAAAATGCTGAAGTTTCTCCCGGCTTTGGAGGATGGGAGAGCGGAGATTGATGCTGGAAACGTACCTTTGAGGAGAGAAGTTACCGCGTGTCTAATTCTTAAAGAAGTAAACATGTTGGAGAATTGGGGGAACTGCGTTGTAATAGGACATGCAACTTTCTATTATTTAGCCGGGATTTCGGCTCTTCCCCACACAGTTGCAAGCTGGATGAGGGAAGGTTAACTGAAGCATCTTGTTACTAGCCGAGATGTGATGGCTTTGCTCCTGACTCTCGGGGTGCTTGGGCAGGAAACTTGGTTCATGAAAAATCTCTTGGCCTTGACAGTGTAGACCCCACTACAGCTCAGATTGTTTTGTTGCTTTAATGCCTGGTGGGGGAAGTAAGTCAGGGGCATCTGATCCAATCTTCTCTCCCTGCAAGTAACCTTTCTCCCCAAATGGAAAGTTAGTCATGTGGTCACAGCTTCCCCTGCCTGTCCCACACTTGCGTTTTTGTTATTCTCCCACTACTTTAGTACTTTTCTGTTTCAACTGGTCCTTCTTGGCATTCAAAATATAACTTTGAAGTGTAAGGCGAGACTGATTATTTGTGTAGTTGTGTATTTCTCTGCCGTGGTCGCTGTAAACTAGAATCCATCTGTTAGTATTATAGTTTGTTGGTGCTGAGCACCCCCACCCAATGTATTCAATATTTAATAGCTGGAAAGGAATGCAACCTGTCTTTGCAGGAGGCCACCTGTTGGTTGTTCCAGGAGGTCCATTCACTGGATGCAGGAGTTTAGCTGGAGAGAATGTGGGTTGATGATACAAAACATATCCATTTTTTTTTCTTTAATAGGACTCGATGTATCCACACTTTTTGAGGGAGTCTCTCATGGTTCAGGGGAGAAATTTAAAACTGGAGGATCTAATCAAGGCATAGATGACCAGATTGTATATCTGCCCCTGCAAACCTAGTTATTTTAGGTACCCTTACTGAAATGACACCTCAGGGGATCTAGTGCCTGTTAATTTCTAAAGCGTCCATCCACCCAACTACCCATAATTTTCTCCAAGTTGAGGTAACCCATGTTAGGCCTCCAAGCTTCAGCTGGCTGTCATAACAGCTTTTATCACTCCTTGTTTTCCCGTTGGAATACATGTCTGGGAGGGAGGTTGAAAATAAAATACAATATCCGGTGTTAAAGGTCAGTGCGTCTTGGCTACAGGAAGGTACATTAGTATAAGGAGATGGGGGGCTTTGGGGAGGGAACACGAAGGAATAACAATCCCAACATCATCCCAGGTCGAGTTAGCGCTTTGAATAATGAGATTCCTTTTTCACGTGTTTATAAATATGTGCATGGGGGTTGCTGTCATCCTTCCCTGGTGTGTAGCCTAGATTCAGGATTGTTGGTTTAAGATGCAAGATTTCAGCGATATCTCCGACGAGATCCTAGAGGAAGGGGTAACCTGGGTAATAACAAGCTTCAACCAACCAAGCTTCACGCTTGATTTGAGTTTTCTTCCACTTAGGCAGAGGCTCTGTTTCCGTGAAATGAAACATGTGTATCTTCTGACGGATTGAGTTGCCTCCTCTGTGCCTCACTGCTTGGCTAAGAATTTAAGTTCACTGAATTGCTCAACGCTTTATTCTACTTTTTGGCTAAGGCGTCCTGGATTGACTGTATCTTAGTTTGAACAAAGTAGAGGTGTTTTATCATGATGATGGTGGTGATGAGAGGGATTCCGATTATCTACTAAAGGTTGGGAAGAAGTATATCCTTTGTTCATATCCTGAAGAACGCTCTGGAACCAGTGGACGAGGCTAGGCGTGGGGGTTCCTGTTTTCCTTGCCAACACCCAGCTCTAAGGCCAAGGTTATTGAATCTCTCTTCCCTTCTGCTCCAGACTTGTATATCTTTTGCTTTTCCACCCAAAGGATGATAAAAATAGCAATTCCCTCCATGCAGCAGTGGCATCTTTCCTTCTCTTTTTTCTTTCCTTTTTCCACCCTGGGAAGAGGCACGTGAAGTTTGGTAGTTGGCTTTGTTGTGAGGGATCCCATTTATACCCCCGACGCGTCTCCTACCCACCCGCACCTTTGGGAACACTGGGCAGGAATTCAGGACACTTTCGGAAGCGGCAGCGCATTTTGCTTCGACTGCGGTGTGTTCAGAATAAAACAGGGTGCTTCGAGGCTGCGGGAATGGAACCTGTTATTTCGGCTGAGCGTAACCTTCCTCCCTCCCTCCGTAATTTTTTTCTTGCTGGTCCCTCGGGTGAGGATTTTCTTGGATACTTGCTCTGCTCTCTTCTCGGCTGTAGTCCGAGAGCCGCGGGTAGATTTGCAGCCCTCCCGGGACCTGCGACCGGGCAAGCTTGGGCTGCCAGAGCAGGATGCCCAGGTAGGCCCGGAGGTGGGTGTGCTAGGACACTGTTGGATCCGGGCTCGGTCTGTTGCACAGGCTGGCGCCCCTCTAAAGTCTCCACGAGCCCGAGAGGGTCCAACTTTTAACTCTGTGCTTTGGCGATCCAAGAGTTCAGACCCCGCACGGGTGAGCCGCGCTGGCGGACAGGAGCCGGGAAGGGGGAAAGGGAGAAGAAACAGAGGCTACTTTCTTGCCCGTGGGCGGAGGCCCCGAGAGAAAACGAAAGGCCTGAGAGGAGCCTCTTGCTTTCGACCTGGCGTCGACCCCAGTGCTGGCTCTGGCCGCCCTCGAGGCCCTACCGCCAGCCCAGCTTTTGGCGTCCTAGCTTTCTGTTCTTGCGACGTGTCCGCCCCTCCCCCCCCAGTGGACTGCTCGGAAGGGGAACTTTGACCTCACCAGCAGCACCCGACCGGGGTCCTTCTCCCGGGTCCCAGCCCCGGCCATGCCCCCGGTTCCTTTCCACAGCACCACCCTCAGCCCGGCCTTCTTTTCCCCCTGCTTGCTCCCTACCCCGGGGGCACCAACCTCTGACCCAGAAAGGACTCAGGTCTCTTCCGCGCCGAGTCTCCAAGCCTTGAGCCCGCCCCCCCCTCCTAAGCCCTCCCTTCCCAGCCTGGCTCCTCCCCCCTGGTGCGCTCCGGGTGGTGGCAGGATGCCAAGTGTAAGTTGCTATAGCAACCCCCCTCGGTACAACGGTTCTGAAGGCGGCTCGGTTCCGAGCCTTTTGTGTTGGCGGCAGCGGCGACGCGCTAGCAGCAGAGCTCAATTCCGGGGGTCCGGCCTCATCTTCTCCCGCCTGCTCCGACCCGTCTTATCAATGCCTGCCAGCCCTGGTTCCGAGATGCGGGGTCCAACCTCACCAGCAGCCAGCCAGCCCTCCCTCCCTCCCTCCCTCCCTCGCCGCTTCAACCACGGCCACCGCACCCCCTTCCTCTTCTCGCCGGAAATGCCCAGGGCAACGTCCGCGTCTGCACTGAGATCGCTTCCCCCCTCCCGCTTGCCCCGTTCTCCCCTCCGCAGCCCCGATCTGCGATTTTCCGGCAGTGCTATGGGGGAAGGGCGGCCTGTCCCGGGACAGGTGCCCTGAGGAGCCCCCTCCGCCCGCCTCAGGCATCCCCTCTTCTGAGCACCTCTGCGCTTGGGCTACGGGCAGGTGAGCACTGGGCAGAGCACCCGGGAAGGAGACCCCCTTTACTTCCTGCTTCTTTGCGCTAAGGCTCTTGGCTCTGCGGCTCTGCGGCTCTTCGCCGCCTTTTTCTCGCCTGAACTGGATTGTTTGTTTTCCTTGAGGGGGAGGCCACTTTTAGCCGCGGGGAAGTGAAGAAATCGTGTTGGACCGCACCTCCGCAGTTTCCCCAGCGTGTTTAAAACGTTCCTCTTTGTCTTTTAGTGTTTCCTCGAATTGAGCCAAAATGCATCGCACCACCTGCATCAAAATTACCGAGCTCAACCCCCACCTCATGTGTGTAATCTGCGGAGGGTATTTCATTGATGCTACCACAATCATCGAGTGCCTGCACTCCTGTAAGTCCTGCTTGGTTGCTTCTCATCAGGGAAAGGGGCCTGCTGCCAGCCAGCCCTCCTTGGTCCTGGTGGAGCAGTGTCTCTGGGTTTAGGAATAACAGCTGAAGACCTTGCCTTGATTCTGTTTTATAATCTTATTTCTGCACAATTCTATGTCTATGTTTTCCCTTGTAGTCTGTAAGACTTGTATTGTGCACTACTTGGAGAGCAGCAAGTATTGTCCCATTTGCGATGTCCAAGTTCACAAAACTAGGCCTCTTTTGAACATAAGGTAGGAAAAAGACAACTAAATACTTTGTCATATTGTGACTTTTCACATTTAATATTTCTTTGGGTGCAACCTCATTGCCAACACAAATCTGAAAAAAAGATGTTAGTTCAGGATAGTTCATAATTGTATTGTTTCCATAAGCATCTGTCTTGCATTTCAGTCAGTCATTTTTCTTCTTTTTCTACATCAGAAGCCCATCTTTGTTCCTTTTATCTTCTCTTTCTTACCCTGTCCAAATTGTAATTAAAATTCTGTTTTATTCTCATTGTAAGTGTGCATATTTCCTGTATTTTTTCAGTATTGATCTTTATCAATATAAAATATTGATAAAGAAATGCAAAAGTTAATTTCTTTTCAGAAATCTTCCTTACTGAGTTGCATTTCATTGGCTCTTTTATGGTTATCTCTCTTTATTAAGTACCTACATTTTTAAAATGGTGTCAGTCTAATCAGATATCTTTCTACCAAAGCAAAACAAAAAGACATATACCTTAATAGCATAGATCTAAAAATTATATAAAACAATTTAAAACTGCTTAAAGCTTTGGTTAAAAATTCTCAACCAAGCTACTTTTGGTTCTGGAAAGTTGTGAATATTAACATCATTTTAAATTGAGTGTCTCGGATTTTATATTTCAGGTCTGATAAAACTCTCCAGGACATTGTGTACAAGTTAGTACCAGGTCTTTTCAAAAGTAAGTAAGCATTTAGATTGAACAGCCAATGCAGTAATAAAAAGTGTTGAACTTGAAGAGATGAGTAACAAAAATATGCTTTCTCTTAGATGAAATGAAAAGAAGAAGAGATTTTTATGCTGCTCATCCATATGCTGATGGTAAAAAAGTCTCTAAGTTTATGATTTTATAGAGAATTCCTTTTAATGCAGAAGCTGAGGTTGTAAAAATATTTTATATACTATTTCAGTGATCATGCAAAGCAAATAAAGTTGGTAACATGTTCGTCTTATAACTAAAGTTTTTTACTCTTTCTGATTTGAATTTTAAAATATAACTAGCTGTGAAAATTTCTGTGCAGCTGCCAATGGCTCTAATGAAGACAGAGGAGAAGTTGCAGATGAAGACAAAAGGATTATAACAGATGATGAGATAATAAGCTTGTCTATTGAGTTCTTTGACCAAAATAGGTGAGTTGTAAAAGTAGTCTTACTTTGTCAGTACATTCATTATAATAGTACATTATAATAGTATATGTCCTTTTTCTAGAGTTGAACAGAAAGGAAGCAATGAGAAAGCGAAAGCCAAAGAGGAGGTAAGTAGATTGTTGGTTCCTTGACACTTACATTTCTTATTCAGAAAATAAAATATATTAATATTTGTTTTTATTTCCTTAAGTAGTAGTAGTTATTCTGCAGACAATGAATATGCCTTCTTAGTAATTAAAATTAAAGGGCCTTTAAAAGGTTGATAAAAATAAGTTGGGGTTCTTTTTGTATTGGGGGACTTCCTCCTATTTTTCCCCTTAGTATATTTAATTTTTAAGAATAAAGTTTGTGTGTGTTAATTAAATCCTTACAAAACCTAATAAGCATGTACTTTGTATCTTACCTCATTGATTTCGGATCACCAGTGAGCATTTAGATTTCATACAGCTAGTTTTAACCACAGTTCCATGTATTTCTATCTAACTGTATTCAACTGAACTTCAGTATCAGATTTTGAATGGTGTCTATTATTGTCTCAACCAAATGCCCCTCACAGGCAAAAGATAAAAGATATTTACGCTGTCCTGCAGCAATGACTGTAATGCACTTGAGAAAGTTTCTCCGGAGCAAAATGGACATACCGAATGCTTTTCAGGTACTTCTGACCTATGGAAATTGATAGGGAAGAATGCTCACAAAAGAGTTAGCAAAAGGCATTATTTAAACTTCAATTCTTTTGAAAAGAATTGGTCATAGTGTTTTCTGCAACTTAATACTAAACTCCACTCTCGTCTAAGTGGAAAAATGTGGATTCTAATTCATTATTAAGGGAAAGTTTATATCTTAAGGGGAGAATCAAAGATCTGTTTTTCATAGGCTGTCAGATTTTCTTTTGCCCTATCCCTGAAAACTCTAATAAATGCTTGTTTTAGGCAGGGGGCAAAATGTTTGAAGTCTTTTTCATGTTAAAGATTGCTCAATTGAATTGCCTTTGTTAATTGCTTTTGCTTCTGGAGTTAAGCTGCAGCATCTTTAGATAAAAGACCTACAGGACTGGATTTCAAAGTGTCTCCCCAATCATTATATTGTAAGCTCTTGGATGTAAAAGCAAAAGTCTTCTCAACCTAGTCAACATATTTTTGAATTTCAGCTAGAATGTGTGATGTTTGGATTAGGGTAGTATAGTAGATACCACACTGCAGTTGTGTAGTCTTTCCCACTTCCATGCCATGTTAAATGAAGTTTAATTTCATCTCTTTTATTAGGTTGATGTCATGTATGAAGAAGAGCCTTTGAAGGACTACTACACACTAATGGACATAGCATACATTTACACTTGGAGAAGGGTAAATACATCAAGAGGCCTTCCAAGTTTTGGGCAAGTTGGGCTAGAGGGGTGGGAAGCAAAAATAAACCTTCTGATGAGGGTTTCCCTTTTGGCTTTCTTTGGCAGAATGGCCCCCTCCCTTTAAAGTACTGTGTACGTCAGACTTGCAAGAGAACGAAGATTGGTGGCCAGCAGCACGATGGCTTGCACAACAGCAGGGACCTGGAAAGTGACTCTGGCAGTGAAAAAGCCAGCAGCCCTGAAGGAGGCACTCCTTCCACTTCCTCCTGTGTGCGCAATCATAGCACTCCTGTGCAGTCTCCCCACCCCCAGTTCCCCCACATCTCTAGCACTATGAATGGAACCTGTGGCAGCCCCAGCAGTAACCACCATGCCTCCTTTACCAACAGAACCCAAAAAGTGTCAGTCAACAGTTGCTCTGTGACTTCTTCTGGCTGACCTGCATGAACTCTCCTTTCTGATTCTCAAGACTGGATGCCAAGGTTACAGGTTATAGCTCTTTTTCTGCCCTTCGGTCTCTATTGCGCCACACCATTAAGCTTTATAGTTACAAATTCCACAAGTGTCTATGTCTGATGGTTAATAAAAGAGTAATAATGATTAGATATGAAATGGGTGGACAAGAGATGGACTTTTTTATATTAAACAACCACTGCAGCAAACTATTTCTTAAGGACCAGCAATATAAAAAAAAATACCAATCCAGATATTTCTGGAGTATTTTATTTTTTACTTCCCATTATTGATCCGTTTCCTGATTTGGAGTCAGAAGTGTCTGTAAATAGATGGCTATCACAAATGAAACCCAAATTTTGTAAATTCAGATTCATTTCCTACATAATGTTTAGATTATGAACTGTGGTTCTGCTGTTTTGTGGACTCTCATTGAAAGCAAGTGATTTTTTTTCCTTCTCCACCTTGAGATGCGATATGCACAAATGCCAGATTGAATATGCATAAAATGATGCATATATGTAGCCACACCACTATGAATAACAATACATTTGCTTTAGTAGCCATTTTGATTTGTAGTTTGCATCCATGACTTTTCTGTGCAATAGCTGAAGCCTTTAAAGACCAGAAAGGAAGGGAAGGGGAAAATTGTATGGAAGAAAAGAAGGAAGAGGGACAGTCCAAGTTCAGATTTATAGCGGGTATTGCCATTTATTTTACTGGCTGGTTTAAAGAAAAAATTGTGCAAGAAAACAAGATAAGCTCTTGTGGCATTGTGAGCTTGTGGAAGAATGCCATATTGTTATATGACAAAACAGGAAGCAGTATTGTATGACATATTTATAAAGAAAATATTTTGTTTCATGCAGTGTCGATGATGGTGGTTAAATAAATCCTGTTGGCTCAGCCCTCACAGATGCTTCATGGGGTGGGGGTAGGGGGAGTCCTGCTAAAGCAGCTACAAGTCCTTTGCCATGAAAGTGGGAAAGCTAGTTTCCATCTCCGCTAACCTGGAAGCAATTGACAATATCAAAAGGATTTCATGGGCCTTGTCTGTTTCCCAGGATTTTTACATTTACTGAACATAATTGTTTGTAATGCTGGGGAGGGGAGGGCAAGGGAGGCCTTAGAGAAAATGGAGGAACATGGGAATGAGTTCATTTTATATGGGAAAGGATAGGGATGTGTGGTTATTTTTCTCCCAGAAAGAAAAGGCACAAAAATGCATATAAGAAGCCATAAAGTATACAGGAACCCTTTTCATTTATTCTTTCTAAAGAAACCAGTAAATTGAGATGAAGGCTTTTTATCTACATTTAATACATATGTACAGTATGTATATAGTACAGTACTAACTTGGTTAAAGATTAACAGGCACATTGATATTCTCCAATGAGCTGCCTGAAAGCCTTTCTGGAAAATAGTTTTCTGAAGAGATCAGCTTTTTGAGGGTGGGTGGGAAGGCTTGAAAATGTAAATCTCTTGAAGAAACTTCAATACCTTTCAGTCTCTGCTTTGCTTTGGTCAAAATGAGTGTGTTGTGTGTGTGCATGTGTGTGCTCGTTCTTCACTCATCAGTTACACATTTGTGAGAGTGTTTATCCTCTATGTCTATTGTTTTATGTTTCTACAGGGATATTGTAGCTAAGTATTTCGTTTTCTCCAGTCTGCAAAAAAAGAAAAAAGCACAATTCTATGCTTTCTCTTGCTTACAGTAATTAAATAATTTTACATATACCTGCTGTCTTCTTTTGATGTAAATATTTAGATTCTCCCCCCATCTGCTAAAAGAAATTATGTCGATATCGTGCATATGACTTGGAATTTCAGAGGAAGGCTCTGGTTAACTAAACTCAGTTTTTTCTTAAGTAAAGAACATATTTATTTTCAGAGAAGACCAAGTGAAAGCAAAGCAGTTGATTGTGGATCATCACTATATTGCTGGAGTCAACTGGATTTAGTTCCTTAAGTACAACGTCTATTCTAAAGTTAGGTCAAAAAGTTTAATGTGGCCTAGCCCAAGATAAGTGGACAGAGGGTGATACACATTCACTTCCATGCCAAGAAATCATCCTAGGTGGTTGAGATATATGAAAAAAAAACTAATAGAAATGGATTGAACAAAGAAAATAAAATGCTTACGTTTTTTCCATATATCTAAGTGTTTTCTACATATAGTTATATAAATTACTGAAACCCTCTCCCAAATGATCCAGATCCATCTAAACATGCAACTTCGTAGTTTCTGGCTATATTTCTTTCTGCCCCATTATTAGTGAAAATAATTTTGGTTTGTCAGAGAAAATAAGTCTCTTTCCCCAGCTGTATGACTTCTGGAAAATTCTCAATTATTTTAAGGAAGAAATGATAAAAAAGATTACATATAAATGAGACTGAACTATGGGTCTTTGCAGTGTCCTCCTTACTATTAAAATGAAATGATGCACACAGAACCAAATACTGAATCCCAAACTAAAGTGCATATAAAGGAAGCTTTAAAAAAAAAAAAAAAAATGGCTCCAGCTCAATGTCAAGCCTTGCCATTAAAGAAAAACCCAGTGGTGATAGTAATATTTAAAATTTCTTTGTAAAATATAAATACAACAAATTGCATCAGTTGAAAGTGGATCCCATGCATTTCAATTAAATGTATTTGTCACATGCATTTAGTATTGCAGCTTTAAAGTGTACTCTTGCTGACAAGTTAATGCTGCTAATCATGTCCTTGTCTACCTGTATATACCCACTAGCTCTCTATAAATTACAGGATGCCATGGTTGTTTAATCATGGGCTGTGTAATAAGTTACAATTAGCAGGATTTGTTCAAAAAGTTAAGCTATAAACATTGATTTACAAACCACAATGCTTTGGCTGACAGATTGCATTAAGTAGAACCAGTCAAACCACATTATGGCTTAGGAGATGTTTGAACCCAGACTTGGAGACCAGGGAAGACAAGCCATTTAAGGCTTTCAGTCTTGCAAATTTCTACTCCAGAACTGATTATTGCAGTGACTAATTAGCCTAATCCATTCAGGTAGATATAAATTACATTGATCTCAAGAATATAATTGTTACTAATGCTGAACTTTATTTTTTTTTGCAAAGAATCACAATATTCATTCCAACCTTCTCGGCTTTACCGAGGTTTTTCAAGAATTTTAACTTACACACACATTTCACACACAAAGGTATTTCCAGTAAAACCTGCAATGCCAATTGATCCTCATGTAATCAACCTTGGAAAACTACCCTAATCCTTTGAATACTTGGCAGAAAGTAACTTTAGTGGTGTCTAGTCCCAGCAAGCTAAAGGAAGATCTAATAAACTTATGTTCAACTGTTATGAAAAGCCACCAGCACAGACTGGATACCTGGGAAATAAAGGCAGTTGCATTCTCCATCCTCTCCCATTGGAACCTGGCTTGCTCACCACTATAACTCAAGTGAGTTAAGTTCTTATGCTATAGAAATCTTTGCACCAGTTCTGTGTCACTTAAAGTCAACAGGTTCTCACAATACTTGGTTGTCAGTGAAAGGGCATCAGAGTTCCAGAGAAGAAAATGGGTGCTTTTGTACATGTGCAAAGTGCTTTTCCCTTTTCCCAGCCAGAACCACTGACAGACCTTTGAGATTTATTTTTTTTTAAAGATCTTCTTTAGCAGAAAGTTACAGGTCTAAAACCCTGCAAATGATCTTGTCATCAGGTTAGCCTCAGTCTCCAGAGTATTCTTTCATCTTAGTTCTCAGTCTGTAAAATGGAAACAGTGCAGATTGTTGAGAGAGCTGTGAAGGGGGGCACATTTACATTGCAACTGCTACAACTATGAGAAGGAAAGAGAAAAGAAAAAAGAAATTTCAGATGTCGGTGGTAAATGAATGGTATATTGAAATTCTTAGGACATCACTTTATTAAGCCTTATCTGTAAGATTTCAACAGTGTGGGTTGGAATCTTATTTTCTTGCATTCCTAAGAGCAAACAGACTGGAGGGGGGGGGGAGAAGACAGACTACATGGCAGTGGTGATGGGGGTCCCCCTTTGTCCTCCTGGTCTTTTCCAGACAGGGCAACAGGAATAAGTCCCCTGGACGTCCCACACTCCCTATGGTTTAGTACCCTAACCAAGCAGCCCTTCTCACCTACCTGTACCCCTATTTAAACAAACTCTCCATTCCAGGTGGACTTGACTCTCTTCTCCTGAATCAAAAGTGAACGCCTGTTTGGAGGGGCACATGACCCCCACTCCCCCCCAGCCTCCACCTGAGCCTGCCCAGCGGTTCATCTTCCTGGGAAGGTCGTGCTGTAATCTTAGCGGTGTGACACATGCAGAAGGTTGGAGCCACTTTCCTGCTGTGAAGGCTTTTGGTTGATAAATTGAAATAATTTTCCTCTAGAAAGTATGCCTTTATTCTATGGTTTCATTCCTTCTGCTTCATTTTGTGTCTTGATTTTATCTGGCTTTTCAGTTGGCATTGAGGTTATTTTTTGGTCAGAATTAAAACCTGATTGTCCCAGGTACTCTCCAATACCTGGGGAGACCCCTTGTCTCTGATCTATGCTCCCCAGTGCTATTCAACAAAGTTCAGCGCGATCACATTTGGCTGACAAAAATGCCAGACACACAAAATAACGTGTGAAAGGAAAAGGGAGTGGAGAAAAGAAGAGGCATCTGGCACAAGGAAAGCGATAGAACAAGAAAACAAGAGGACATGAAAGGGAAAACCAAACGAAGGACAAGGGAGAATAGGAGTAGAAAGAAGAATTTAACTATGGGACTCATATGCATCCCTCATAAAAACACACTAAACCTCAAACTAAAGGTGAGAACCCGTCCCTGTGCTTAGTTTATGCTCCGAGTGCCCTGCCAAGCCAGAAACTGGGCTAATTGGCTAAACCATGTTTCAGCTAAAAGGCATCCTTTGAATTGGATAGGAATTATGCTCAGGTGAATATACAGCAAGCACCTTCATCCTTGGGCTGTGCAGTGAAGACAACTTTTGCTCCGTGGGCCGCAGAAGTCTGGAATCCCCCTCGTTTTTTTGGCAACCTGAAACCATCGCGGGCATAAACGCCCTCCGGAATAGAGAGCACGTTTTTTAGTTTCGCATCGACACACGACATTCTCTTAGCCTGTGTCCTCAGGACACACTGAACCCCAGACTTCCATGTTTGTTTGAACTCAGCCCAGATGGTTAATGTATGGTTCGTTTTTCGAGTTTGCACAACTAGCTAAGCTGGGCTGAAATGAGGGTGAGCACTCATAATTCAACGTGTTGTGGGAATTGGCTCAGTGGGGTAGTCGAACCAAACCATCAGGCATCAGGCCATCTCCTTCATCCATCAGACGGTTGATTCGTTTGCTCCTGGTTCCTTATGTGAAAGCAGGAATCGTGCTTCAATTAGCCGTCTTAGGTACTGGGTGAACCCAGTTCGCCCACCAGGCAGCGTGTCCTGGAAAGCCACCATACTGGGTTAATTCCTGGCTCTGTTCATCCTGAAGAGGCATGCCCTGCGACCCGCAGCCTCTCTCGCGGGACGGATGGGCTGGAGAGTCGAGGAAAGAAGGAGAAAATGGAGAGGTGGTGGTGATGGTGGTGGAGAGGGAGTGGATTGCAGAAGCAACTCCTGGGACTGCGGAGGAGCTCTCAAGCCTTGCCTTCAGGTGGATCAGGAGCACCGAGTCTGGGACTGATCGCTAGCGCCCGGCCGGCTTCTTTCCGCAGGAAAGGAAGAGCTCCCTCTCAGGCGGGACTCCCAGGCAACCACCCCCTCGATTCGATCCCTAGTCCGTCACAAAAAGCCCGCGGAGCTATCTTGCGCCTGCGCATTGCATCACTTGGATGGTCGGCCCTGTCGGAGCCCTCCCGCTGTCGAACTGGAAAGTGGCCGGCGCGACTGGCCGTCGACGTCGGGTTGGCCAAACAGAGAAGTGGCCGGTGCGCGTTGGGGTGGGTGGGTGGCCGGATAGCAGTAGGTGTCGTGTTATTTCCACTTTCTTGGTCGCTGTTTGACCGAAGGCATTTTTTTGCCTTTTTCAAATTGTGCTTCCCTCTTTCTCTTTAATCAAGATCGATGAAGAGGATTTTAAACTATAAAGCTCTGACAAAAAGCACCGCAAAAGATACCGAGATCCACAAAGAGAAACAAAAGTGCCACTAGTTATAGGTTGACCCTATTCCCAGGAAGGAACCGCAAAAGATAGTTCACCGTCGTAGCAATTAGTCCCTTCAATCTGAAGGGGGTTGCATGTGAGAGGGACCTTGGAGTCCTAGTGGACGATCACTTGACTATGAGCCAGCCGTGTGCAGCAGCAGCCAAAAAAGCTAATACAATCCTGGGTTGTATAAACAGAGGCATAGAATCAAGATCACGCAAAGTATTAGTACCGCTTTATAAAACCCTAGTAAGACCACACCTGGAATACTGCAGCCAATTTTGGTCACCATACTACAAAAAAGAAGTTGAGACTTTGGAAAAAGTTCAGAGAAAAGCAACTAAGATGATCAAAGGCCTGAAGAACCGCTGCAGGACTTGGGTTTGGCTAGTCTAAAGAAAAGAAGAACGGGTGACATGATAGCAGTATTCCAGTATTTGAGGGGCTGCCACAAAGAAGAGGGGGTCACATTATTCACCAAAGCACCAGAGGGCAGGACAAGAAACAATGGTTGGAAACTAATCAAGGAGAGAAGCAACCTGGAATTAAGGAGAAACTTCCTGACAGGACAATTAACCAGTGGAACAGCTTGCCTTCAGAAATCATGGGCGCTCCATCACTGGAGGTTTTTAAGAAGAGACTACTAGACAGTCACTTGTCTGAAATATAGGATCTCCTGCTTGAGCAGGGGGCTGGACTAGAAGACCTCCAAGGTCCCTTCCAGATTCTATTCTATTCTATTCCTATTCCTATTCCTATTCCTATTCCTATTCCTATTCCTATTCCTATTCCTATTCCTATTCCTATTCCTATTCCTATTCCTATTCCTATTCCTATTCCTATTCTATTCTTGGCATCTAAACAGACGGGAACAAGATGGTGTCCTAAATCTCCCTTGGAAACTATTTCGGTTGGTAGTACTGCTTGCCCTTCCAGCCATAAGCCCAGCCAGTTTGCAGTGCAACGGGGCACATCACGCCGGACTGCATTCAAGCCCCTGTGAGTTGAGTTTTCGGGAAACTGGGTCCCCACCCGCGCTGAAGGCCCTCTGGGGAAGACCACTTATGCTCGGAGACCATTGGAAGTGCCATTCAAAGTTAAGAGAAATGTGGCCTTTCTCACCCTGGAAATTGACTTTTGTACTTTATGCCTTTGGTCCAGCAATTAGAAATGACCTTTTGCGCTGCGATGTTTATTGTTTCCCGTGTCCCCTTTCCAAAGGATGATGATTGTAGGGCCACGTAATTTTATGCTTTTTTTATCCCCTATTGACTCTGGTATAATTTGAAAATGAGAACCCTTGCCTTGCGTAGGTAAATTTTAGGTGTGGGTGAAAATTTGGATGCCAATCCTTCAATTACACTTCGATTGCTCTAAACTTGGAGGAAAAGTGGTGGGTTTTGTGCATGTGATCACTACTTTCATTTATAATTCCCGCCCTTTGTCTCTCGACTTAGTGACGTTCGGATACAATAGAATTAAAATAATTTCTACCACACCATAGGACAGATCCTTCAGAAGCGAGGCGCTTTTCATTTGCAGTCTTACCTACAGAATAAAGCTCAACGATGCAATTCTGCACCTCCGAAGCTAAACGCGAGGTTTATATATTCGGGGAAGGGAAGAGAAAGGATACTTCCCTCTCCCTCCAACAACTGGCCATATTCCAAACCCCATAGAAACTGGCTTTCACAATATTTCTTCAAGTCGGTCCATTGGGCGCAGAATGATTTATTTGGGGGAAGTGTGTCATGGGGTGGGGGGTGGAGATGGAATTCTAGAATCCTGATTATTATGTGAAACGTGCCCCCCCCCCCAACTATTGATGTTTAAAACTCTAGGACAGGAAACTTGTAATATTGCTTCCTCCCTGGAAGAGAAGGAGAGGCGTTTGAGTGAACATTTCTGTGGCTTTATGGACCGACTCCTACTTAGACGTTTACAATCCGGCGAAATGATCGAAAAATCTCTTCCCCACGTATTGGTATCTAAACCATTATTTCCTTCATTCCAAGCCTCAGAATCTCCATCCCCTTCAACATGATGTACTGAGTGGCTAGCGATTATGGGACTTGGAGTTCAAGACCTGTGGACAACACCCCTGTAACCTTGAGTAGAATGATAGGCAGAGATTTAACTGGATAAATCTTTCCGGCATTTTTGTCCGATCGGCAGTAGTTGAAGTCACAGGGATCCAAGGCAAGAGCAAGAACAGTTGCGTAGCAAGCCTTGAATGAGCCTGCAAGGTGTTTTTTTTTTTTTTAAGTTGAGGGGAGTGTCCACAGTGTTCCTAAGTCTCATGGATATGCAGCTGGATATACTTTTCCGATACGTGGGTTCTGGACTGTCTAGTGGATAGAAGACAGAGATCTTGACTCAAGTTCTGCTCAGGAGGACATTTAAGGGATTGATGTGGAGCCAGGCAGACAGGCTTAAACTACCTCACAAACTGTTGTGAGGATGATCCTGACAGGAACGAGGGATAAACAAATGTTATTCTCAGATAGATCACAATGGGGAGGTGTGTTTATTGGGCTTTGGTTCAAACAAGGTTAAAATATAATCTGGGCTTCTCAAGTTTGGCTTAGCCAGTCTGGTGAACTCAGGCTATTGCAGTTTACAAACCAGGGCTTATGACTTAGAATGTTCTGCGTGTTGTGAACTACGCTGTGATTTGTAGACAACGATTTCTGATTTATCTGTTGCGGAAACTGAATTATGGTTTATTAATAAATCAGGGTTCAACTAGCCATGCCTTAGCACAGTCCATCCTCCATTACCTCATACCGTATTGGGGATAAAATGTGATGGGTGGGAGAGACAAGCACGCACAAGTCTTGGGGAAAAGGCAGTTTGGCATATAAAGGACTCTAACCAGCCCTGGACAAGGTTCCTAATCCTGGAGTGGAGGATTTCCCCCCTTTCCTGTTACTTTCCAGACCTTTGCTAAGAGAAGACCTTTTAAATTCTGCTCTGATGGTTCTGTGCTGTGCTGGGGCTGCAGCCAGTCCACAGGTGCTGGAGGATTCCTCAGGATAAATGACTTGGTCAAGCCAAAATGAGGATCGGAGCATGCAATCCTGTGCAAATTTATTGGAGAGTAAATCCATTGGACTCAGCATGTCTTACTTCTCAGCTTAGAAAAGGTCAGAGCCAGCATCTCTCCCTTGCTTTTTCCGGCGATTTTTATCAAGTTATCTTCATGCATTGATTATTCTTAACATCTAGAAAAAAATCCTTATTTATCAACCCCTTTGTTGTATTTTTAGCAGTGATCCTCTACCACTCGAACAACTCTTTCAAGAAACTTCATCAAAATGAAACCAAGTTTTGTGGTATAAACCCACACACCACCTTAAGTACACTTGAAAGAAAAGTGATGTACAAAATTTGAAACAACTCCCTCACCATATTTATAGGCCACTTATGATTAATATATTCATACTGGTGATGGGTAAGGGCTAAGATTGTGGGGCTTACTTCAAGGTATGTGTAGAATAAAATGTAAATGAAACTGAGCATTTCAGGTTGCATTTCTGGATTCTGAAATGTTGACTAGAGTATTGTTCTGTTTATTCTTATATCTATTTAAAGCCCATTTATATCTACCAGAGGGAGACCTGAGCTGCGATATAAGGATATCTGCAAGAGGGACCTAAAGGCCTTGGGAATGGACATTAACAGCTGGGAATCCTTGACCTCTAATCGTTCAGCCTGGAGGCTAAAGACGCAGCATGGCCTTCTCCAATTTGAAGAGACACTTGTGCGGCAGGCAGAGGCAGTCCCGGAACCAGCGAAATCTGGGGGCTGGACAGGGGACAGATTGTATCTGCCCTCAGTGTGGAAGGGACTGCCATTCTCGAATTGGCCTTTTTAGCCACACCAGATGCTGCCTTAGGACCTCTTTCCAGAGCACGATACCATAGTCTCTCGAGACTGAAGGATGCCAATGGAGATATCTACCAGGGGCCTTAGGGAGCTGTAAACCCTCTTTACATTCCGGAACTCCTGACTCACAAGAAAAAGGAGATGGGGAGGGAAGAGGAAAAAGGCAAGTGCAAACATCAACTGTTAAAAACGTAATTCTTAAAAGGACCAATTGCTTACAAACCACAAAGCATTACAAATACCGAGCAAATTATCATAAAGTGTTAATACAGTCTGATCCCACGCCCCCTTTCAGCATCTGCTGATGTGTGCAAGAGAGAAAGATGACTGGAGATTTGGATGACAAAAAAGACATTGGAAATGAGATTTAAACACCATCAGCAACAACAAAGAAAATTCAGGGTGTCTCATAAGTGCTTATCAACCTAGCAGTTCAGTATCGCCTTCTCGGCAGCTTCTGCCTGCTGCTGTTGATAAACAGAAAACCGAAGGGAGTCCCGATCCACGATGCTCTCTACCCCGCCCCACCGAGATTCTCATGTTCACCCCCGCAGGAACGAATCCGAATTCCCCATCGCCGCCAGCTGGTACGAGCTCCTTAGCGGCGGCTGGATTTGCACCAGAGCGCAGCGGTGAGGCTGCAGAAGCAACGACAACAGGCGAGCCCTTCTCCCAGCCCGGTGCTGAGGAGCAAGGGCCCGCCTGCCTTTCCCTCAAGGCGCCCAGCGCTTCCTCCCTCCTTCGGCTTGCAGTGCCATCTTGGCTGCCAGTCTCTCCTACGGGCGCCTCTGAGGAAGGAGAGGGAGCCTAGCCCACACCGGGAGCTCCGCCCTCTCCGGCTCTCGCCGGGCGTGGGTGCGGCTGACCGCTCGGTTGCCAGGAGCAACGGCAGCAGAGTTCGGCGGTGGCGGCGCGTGGGGCCCGGACTCCTTGCTTCCGCTGCCAAAGCTTCTCTCTCCATCCCCCAAGCCAGAGAACGACTTCTGGGGGAGGGGAGCAGGTGCCGCCCTGGGTGTGTGCGAGTTAGCGTAATGAAGGACACACACCTCATCCTCCTCCCCGCCGCCGCGCTAAGGGAGGGCGAGCGAGCTTGACCCTGGTTAAGCGACAAGCCACAATGGGAGGAGGAGGTTGACCAGGCGCGGGGCCGCTCCTGGCTGGGTTTGTGGATCGTCCTCCAAATATCAGGAGCAAGATACCCCCAGCACATCTTGCTGCAAGGAAAAGCCTGGGCATCGCCTTAAACCCCCGAGCCGGTGCCCTCTATGGGTGTGGATTTCTACCCGCAGCAAGGTCCGCTCAGGGTGCAGCAGGTTCCGAGGGTCCTGGATCCGGGCTATTCGTCAGAGCAGTTCAATCTCTCTCCCCACTTCCCCTGCGTGAGGTTAGCAAGTCGCTTTGCCTTCTCGAGGGTTCCCGGTGTCATTCTTCGGCAGATGACTTGCCAGCTCCCCGGTCAGAATGGAAGCAAGCGGATGACCGCGCCCGGGAATTCCCACCACCACCACCACCACCCCAGAGGTAAGCGAGCAACTTCTCCGTCAGCCCCCGTGGGAGTGGATCCCGAGAGGGGTTAAATGCTCTTCTGAAGACTGGTTGCCAACTCTAAATCTCTTGCTAGATCTGAAGCCCGACGTAGGAGGAAGGTGGCAGTCCTAAGCCCGGGTTAAAGTCCGCAGGTCAGGGGAGCCCTTCCTTCCTAGCGGACGCGCAACAGCTCCGCAAAGTATGGCTGGCCAGCGAGAGCACAGCCCGAAAGTAGGCTTCGAGAGTGGACCGCGACGCTTTGCCTTTTCAGGTTTTTTTAGGGTTCAAAACTCACAGCCTTCTGGCATCAATTTCCGCTTAGGAATGCGGTCGCTACGAGTCCACACCGACTTGATGGCACATAATCAATGGCCTTAGTGAAAAGGAAATTAAAGATACTATCTATATAACATTTATAAAAGCGCCCCCTCCCCCCCCCCCGTGTGTGTGTGTAAAGCTATATTTGTCTTCAAGCTCCAGATTAAAGAAAACCAATCTTCTCATTATTTAATATGCACGTTTCTCTTACAATTGATAACCTAGACTAGAGCCTACTGCACCATTCCCTGAAACATTAGGCTGAAATTCTAAGAGTCAGTCTTAAGACGTGATGCACAGAAAGAAAACTGGCAGGCATTTACTTTTGAATAAACATGCTGAGATTTGCAATGCTAGCCTTTAACAGAGGGTCATGTTCCCTTGATTTATGAATGCATCAATAAGCAGTGTTACTTAAAGACACATAGCCACCAGTTATATGAATTACAGACTTAGAAGTAAGCTACCTCGATTTCACAGGGGTTGATTTTGAGTATATTCAGACTGATGTCCACACCTATAGCATTAGACGCCATTGAACGCAGAGGAGACTCCAGATCTATTTTGGAGGAGGTGTGAATAGAGGTGCAACCAGGGTATTTATACAGTTATAGAAGGAGAGCCATGCATGTTACTCAGAGTTTTTAAAAAAGTATTAAAGTGAAAATAATCCAGCGCAATCTATAACTGAGAACCTATTCAGCCCAGCTGCCTCCCAACATGTTTTTTTCCTACTTTCGAGAAAGAAATGAAAAGGAGGCTGGCTCAAGTGCTAATGAGGTTCCACTAACCCTGTTATGCCCATACAGACCAAAAATTGATGCAGTCTGTGATTGCTGCTGCAGTCCAGTCACTTATCACTCTCAGGATGGACCCCAGGGCCCCTTTGAGCCTGAAAGTTTTACCACAGCTGCAGTAATTGGTCCTTGCAGAATTTTACCTGCGAGAGTCCTAGATTCTCTGCCTTCTTGTGTTGATTAAATTCTGGAAGCTCTGGGAAAGCGTTGCCGGCTTCACTGAAAGGCAGGCTTGAAAGTCTAGGTGCTCCATACTCTCAGAGGAGTCTAGGCAGTGTGAACAGGACCAAGCATGCCTTTCTCCCCTGGGTTTTCCCCCAGGTTCATTCCTGGAGCTCCAGCAGGCGGGGGTGGGCGCCTGCATGGGCAGGAATTGCTCTCATCCCTCACATCAGCAAGATTCAGCAAGACAACATCTAGCATCAACCATCAAAAGTGAATTACAGATGTCCAAGCTGGCTTCCAAAGGGGTTGTGGCACCTGCGACCATATTGCAAATCTGTCCTGGATCATGGACAAATCTCCTGAATATCAAAAGATAGTTTACACGTGCTTCATCAGAACTACAAGAAAGCCTTTGATTGTGTTGATCATGAGAAGCTATGGAGAGCCCTACAAGACCTGGGGGTACCAGCACATCTGGTCAAGTTGATGCAATCACTGCGCACAAATCAGGAAGCCACTGTGCGAACACCATATGGAGACACCTATTGGTTTAAGATAGAGAAAGGAGTGTGATAAGGTTGTATTTTCACCCCTTTCTTATTCAACCTGTATGCCAAAATGATCATGAGGAAGCTAGATCTTGAAGAATCAAAAGTCAGGGTAAAGATTGGTGGAAGAAACATCAACAGTCTTCTACATGCTGATGATACAACTCTCCTCTCAGAAACCAAAGAAGGCCTGGAACATCTGATCAAGAAAATCAAAGAAGAAAGTGAGAATTTTGGTGTCTTTCTGAATATCAAAAAGACCAAGCTCATGACCACTGCAAGGAAGGGAAACATCAAAATAGAAATTGATGGTGAATGCATGAAAAATTCAGTTTCCTAGGATTGCAGATAGCTCAAAGCAGTGAATGCAGCACAGAAATAAAATGTCAGATTGCACTGGGTTGCACAGCAATGATGAACCTGAGTTGGATATGGAAAAGCAAGGACATCAGCCTGGAAACCAAATGTAGGTTGGTCCCCTCTATTGTGTTCCCTGTAGCTACCTATGGTTGTGAATGCTGGACCTTAAAAAAGCAAGACAGGCAGAAAATGGAGCTGTGGTGCTGGAGAAGGACAGCAAAGGTGACTAACAAGTACTGGAGTGCATAATACCAGACATGTCACTAGAAGGCAAAATCACAAAACTGTCTCACTTACAAACTGCAATTGATGGTTTTATAGGTTGCACTAAGACACAAGCCATGGTTTATGTTCACAAGTTGCACTTAGCCAAAACCAGCAAACACTGTTAAGAAAATGCACAAAGACAGTTAAAAGTGTGTCTCCTCACCATTGTGTCAGCCATCTTGACTGCCTTTAAATAAAACCCATACCCTGAGGACACCCTTGTTCTTATTTGTAAAAAGTCAGTGGGCCTTTTCCAGGTCCCAGTTAGACTGCCACTCAACACGCAAAGGACTTCTGAGTCAGTTTTAGACTACATGAGCATGAAATTAGTACTCTCTTCTGAGGACCCTTTTCCTGCTCCTCTTCCTAGCCATTGCATTTGGCAAAAACATTGGGGGGGGGGAGGTCACTCCCCAAAACAAATTGAAGCCAATGTGGAGTAGTGTTTAAGGTGTTGTACTATCCCAGGGACATGCAAGTTCCAGTTCACTCTTAGCCATTGAAGCTGCCTTGGTGACTTTGAGACAGTTATTTTCCCTGGCCCACAGAATTGTGGTGGTAGGAAAAAGAGGAAAGAGTGTAGTGTATGCTGCCTGCTGCCTCCTGCTCCTGGAGAAAAACAAATTCTTAGGACATTTGTTTAATGATTTAAACAGATACACAATAAATTCTGCAATCAAAACCTCTTTGTGGGTGAACTGCTTGAAAAACGAGTGGTGTATCAAATAAATAAATAAATAAATAAATGAATGGGCGGAAATGTTCAGCAAGAACACCTCTACCATTTCCCAGCTCTCTCAATGCTTTTATGGATGAAATAGGCTTGAAGCTAATATTCATTTCAACTAAGTGATTTTTGTCTCCTCCTATTGCCAGGCACTGGGATTATGGTTATGCCCTAAATAACACACACACACTAACACAGACACAGACACAGACACAGACACAGACAGACAGAGACAGAGACAGAGACAGAGACAGACAGACAGACACACACAGCATTTAAACTATTTGGTAAGCAGATATTTGGTTTGAATCGGATTTGCTAGGAGCTAGGCCAGGGGTCTTCAAACCTGGCCCTTTTATGACTTGTGGACTTCAACTCCCAGAATTCCTCAGCCAGGCACGCTGGCTGAGGAATTCTGGAAGTTGAACTCTACAAGTCATAAAAGGGCCAAGTTTGAAGACCCCTGAGCTTAGGCAGATAGACAGAGACACTGACATTTCTCCTAACGTTGGAGTGGGATTTAATAATAATAATAATAAAGTTGGAAGGGACCTTGGATGCCAGTGCACTGAAACGCAAAGATGTCGGTTCGACCAGCTGAGAGATCTAGGCAGTTTTCTCGGGCTGAGTTTTTCCACCATTCCAGGTGAGATCCAGGCCAGACAGATCTGCTTCAAACGGTCTAGCAGCTAGCTAATTCACTTCCCCTCCTCCTTCCATTTCATTTTAGGGCATGAGGCGGTTCCTCTCTCCCTTTGGGAGCAGAGCACTTCCGCGGTTTACGTAAGGAAGGAGTTTAAACATGCTTGGGATAAACACATCTTTATATGACATTTTTTTTAAAAAAAGAAAAAATAGAAAATAGAAATTATAAAATAATAAATTAAAAAGAAAACAAAAAACAAACTCAAAGGGCAGTCTCGATGGACCACTAGGTCTTTTTCTGCCGTCAGCTTTCTATGTTTCTATTTCTATAAGGAAAGACTGGCAGCAGAGAAACGAATCCAAGTTCCAATCCAACCAAGGGGGAGGGGGAGGAGGAGGAAGTGGAAGGAAGGAGAGAAGAAAACGTATTTCTGCGTCATTTCACCGGGCTGCCGCTCCTGACTGAGTTTGCTTGTAGAAGAGTTATGCGAACTTCCAAACAAGAAGGTTCCTTGGCGAATCTTCTGTTTCAAAAATGCAGCGGAAGAAAGGAGCCCTTCCAGTCCAAGAAAAATCCTCTAGAATCTAGATTCTTCCGGAGAGGTCTCGGGCCAACCCTTGGCACTTGGGACTTTTCTCCCCACGCTGCCACGTAAACCGCCCTGAAGTCAGTGGGACTTCTTTCGGAGAAAAACAGGCTTAAGACTGGCCCAGCCAGAGCGCAAGCCAGGAGTCCAACTCTCCGGGTCTGATTCTACCCACCGCCTTTCGGTTCGGTGTAGGGGCATCATGGCTCAGACTTTGTAAACGGAGAGGGAGAGAAGGAAACTCACAAAAACATTCACTCTAAACCGGCTGGCCTCCGCTCATCATCTGCGCCAGGAAACAGAACCTCACATTTAAATGTGATTTTCTTCCAGTATTTCGAGCTTCAGTTAGTGTATTTGAGTTTGGAGTCAAGGAACGATCTCATTGCTTTTGTCAAAATCGATGAGGAGCGGTTGATCACGCCAGAAACGAAAGTAGCAGTGGCAGAGGGTTGCCCAGGGGCCAATATTCCTATTATAGTTAATGACTGCTTCATTAGATTAAATTTTCATTCGCCAAAAGAAACCCTGCTTAATATGGACTTCCATGCCTTGTCTCCCTGGATGTAAATCTCACTGATATTAAAGGGACTATTTTTGGTGCCTTTGAGTCGTTGACTCCTGTCAATTATCTGGATAAGTTCCTGCAGTTTTTTTGGCAAGATTTCAGAAGTGGTTTGCCATTGCTTCCTTCTTAGGGCTGAGAGAAAGTGACTGGCCCAAGGCTACACTTAGGCTTTTTGATTAGAACTCATGGTCTCCTGGTTTCTAGCCTGATGCCTTAGCCACTACACCAAACTTCTGAGAACATGAATAGATGATAAGAAGCCACCATTGCTACTGGTATTAATGCAGAGTGAACATTGAGAAATTCTCTTTCTTTATAACTAAGAACCACAAACAGGCCTGTTCCAAACACTGTTCATTTTATTTACCCAACAGGTATCCAAACCCTTGAACAGTTCATTCTATAAATTAAATGTGTCTTCTTTTTGTGTGTTTCAGCAACCAAATTACTTCTGTTTTTAAAGAACCCAGTCATGATTAAATCTAAAAAGTAAACTTTTAACCTTTCACTGAAAAAGGTAAGCCTGCTCCCCAGTCACAGTTTTGGCACTGCAATTTTCAGAACAAAGAATGTAACCAGGCTAGGAAGTGGCATAGCTTTTCTTTTCCTGGAGTGGATCAATTCATCTGTGTGAGGATGAGTTTTGAATGTGTTCTGGCATTCTGTATCTGTGTGAAGGTCTATGTGTGTGGAATCTTCCCTGCAAATGGAAATATACTGTAGTATGTCCAGGAGAAAGCTATGGTTCAGCCTTATCTCTGACACCCTAGTTTTGTATATGCAATTATTTTCTGTATGTAATAACACTTTCTTGCTGTTACATCAATGCATATCATTTCAGAGTTCAGAGAAGGAATAACAGGTGAACTCATTGTCACTGCTCACTTGTACACTCAAGTCAAATCCCATTCATTTCCAGGGTACTTAGCTGTCAAATGGAAAGCACAACACACTTTTTTCCTGCAGCAGTGGCCATTTTTTCTCTTGTGAGATGGGGGGGAGGGGAGAGTGCCTCAGTGTCTGAAAGTGAAACCTGGGATCACTGTGCCTCTTGGCTGCACAAACATTTCATGGGAGTGACCAAGCATCCTATTGCACCACTATCTTCCTAAACACTCTTTAGAAGTTCAATTGAAAATCTAGAAAATATTATTTGCAACTAACACAGCATGGCCTGGGTGCAGAAATCACCTTTTTCTTTTATACTGCTGCTAGAAATGTGTAAAAAGTAAAAATAAACATATTTCTCCCAGTACTTTATACTGTGATGGAAAAATAATAAAGCTGCAAACTCTTCTCCAAACACCCCCCACCTTTTTCTTTGCCTCTTTTGCCCCCCCCACCTCTCTTGTTGCAAACTCTTTCCCCATTTCCTCTGCTGTCCTTGCTCCCCCCCCCACTTTCATATGTAAACTAGACCAGCCTCACACTAATGCATAACTCAAACATGACTATGTTTTCACTGCCAAAATGGTCCTTTAATCCTATCACACAGAAAACAATGAAAAGCCTTCACCTAAAATAAGTTCATCTAGGAAGCCAGAGATGAGAAACCACAGATATCCCATCCTCTTAACAATGGAATTCTTATAAGCTTTGCTTTACAATAGAAAAATACATATTTCTTTGTTTAAAAAATTATCTCACTTGATCAAAATGCCTCCACAAATCAGCTCCTTCAGATTTCCCACCTCACAACTTCAAATTTTATAAAGATCTTTGTCTCTCTATTGTTCAGGTTCAATGATCATTGAATAAAGTTTGGCCATTTCTCCTCAGTGTTGTGCTCCTTTCTTAGGAGAAAATTCCAATACTTGAGCAAGCTTAAACATTTTTTTTTAAAAGAAAATCAGAGCTTTTGGTTTTGATGTTAGGGGATGTGTGTGCATGCATATGCTTTTAAATTTGGTTTTATAATGCCCAGGGGATAGTCAGGTCTATCTACTGTAGCAATAAGTCTCATTGACACAACAAATGTAAATAGAACCATACAACATGGTGTCAAAAATCATGCTAGGCTAAAATATGGTTGATTAGCCTAAGGCTCAGTGTATTGTGGGAACCCAGCCAATAACTTTTAATTTAGTCAATAATGAGTGCCATTAACCATGTGTGAATAAGGCAATTCTCTTCAAAGGGGAAAGTGAGTTTAGGCTTGCAACTTTCATTTCAGTACAGGTTTACTGATCTAATTCTCTGCATACTTAGTATATGTAAGTTGCATTGAATTTAATGTCTTACTTTTGAGCCTGAGGAGATCTATTTTGGATTTTATTAGAATTTCGAGCTTATTCATAGGGAGTCAGATAGACAAAATCATGCACTATAAATGGAAGAATTCTGGACTCAGAAATGTATCCTGAGACTCAGAAAAGACAGGTCTCCATAGAAAATCTTCTGCTCCAAAGATAGCTTACTTCCAGCATTTATTTGGGGCAGTGGGGGAAGAATTATTTTGTCGATTTTCAAAATAATCATAGTCAGAATCTAATCTACTAATCTACTAATCACTTAGAGTTCTACTGGTAGATCTGTTACAGAACACATAAGGACAAAGTGACATCTCTTTTAGACAAAACTGGGAAGTTAATTGAATTCAGTGAGATTAACAAATTTAAATGCACCATTGAAACAATTTTCACTGTTTTGATGGATCTCTGACTGATTTAAATAATTTTACTTCCAGTTGTGCTAAGGTTAATTGTCATTTGCATAAGCATAATTATCTGTGTGTCTGCACTTGTGAATTTAGTTATTTTCAGTGTGGACATGATCTCAAAAAGACCATGGCAGCTTATTTCAGGGAGAGTATTTTCAAGGTCTCTCAAGACAGTTGCATAGATACCTTGCTTTCAGCAGATCTACCCTAGGAACATATTTTACTATATCAGTAGTATTTATTTCCAAGTACATTGTAATGAACATCCTTTTCTTGCCAGTGGTTTGATGCAAAAAGCTTTTACTGCATATGTAAAAGGGATTATTCTCAATTTATGGATATAACTAAATTGTTTGCATCCAACACCCACAGTACTTTGCTACCCAAACACCTTCTCTCCAAGAGTGCCACCTCAAGGCCTGAAAATATTCCCCTCCTGCTCATGAGGGCAAGGATGTCTAGTAGGCTAGTCATCCAAGGGAAAGGGGCTTATCATGCCCCCCCCCCCAATCCAGTTACACACCTGGAAACAAGTGGCTTAAGCAGGAAAAAGGAGTTGTTTTCAAAAACAGAGAGGATCAGCATTAGACTATTTGAATTCTGGCCTCAGTTCAAGACACAGTAAGACCAAACAGTGTGATTGCAGGGGAGCACCAGAGTTGGGGGGCGGGCTGGGTGGTGATGTAAAGTGAAAGTGAGGAAGGGGCCTCACAGTGCTGATTACTAGGTGCTTGTGGAGCTTGGGTTCTTGCACATAGTTATCCCTGATGATCAACCTTGGTACAGGAATGCCTGTAACTGGTCCTGTTAGAAGAAATTGAGCATGGCCAACAAGTTAGATTGCATCTTGCCAATACAGTTGAGAAGTATTTGGATTAAGGTTGATGGACTGAACACATTAACTTGGAGATGACTGACAGACTTCGCTGGATCCATTGGGGCCATGTAGACAAGACACTTCCATTCCAATTGTGTGGCAGTCCTCAAACAACACCATCTGATCTTATTGGAACAATTGACCATAGGGGAGCCTGCTGTAGATCTGAATATACATTGGTAGGTCTTTATGACGACTTTATACTTTTAACTGATGATAAATTGGGCATAGACTGTCCTCAACTAGAGGTATTGCTCACAAGTCAGGAGGTATCACTCACAAGTCAGGAGGTATTACTAGATTAATTGAAAAACACTTTGCTACTAATACTGTGGTACCCTGTTATGTCACAAAATGCTTTCTGTGCAGAAAATGTTCTATAATATTTGACTACGTGTATGTGGTGGAGTTCAAACATTCCCCTGAGCGGCTTGTTCTGTTTTGGCTAAGCCTATGGTATGAACATTTGATTCGCAAACTGTATTTTACAATTTATTGCAATAGTGAGATATTTAATTTTCTTATTTCACGCTGCTCTCTCAGAAAGGGAGTATTGTAGCGTGATGGGGATGTGGGTATACGCACGCGAAAAGTGAAATCAGCTACTGGTGTTTATTAAGCAAAGTATGGTATAGTTCAACACCTAAACCCAGACTGTGCGGGTATGGGCGCGCAAGTTGGCACTCCTTTTTAATTGCAGTCGGAATAAGAAAGGCAATACGCATAAAAACAGAACGGAGGAGCTCCGCCATTTGGCGCAGCTGAAAAAAAAATACTCGAATAAGCTCGCAGGCGCGTTCTGAAAGAAGCGAAAGCGAATACGAAGATGCACATACGCACTCCCCGTCGCAGAGAATACGGTGTGACGTTATATACCAGTCTTGCGGGACTTTAAATGTGTTGTTATGCTGCGGTAATGTCGATTCACTTAGCCGCGGAAAGGGAAAGGCTTGAAAAAAGACAGCGGCGAATGTGATTTTGTCATATTTGCTTGCAAATCCTCCCTTCTGAGGCTGTTTCGAGTGTGGCGGGGAGCGGTGCTTTTCTCTGGCTCCTAATTGCGAGTGAGCGTCCGCGGGGCATGGCTGGAACTTTGCATCGTGCCCAAGTGACGCATTTTTATTGCTAGCGCTGAAATCCTAGGTAGACTTCCCCAGGGGACGCCGAAATGGAATTTCTGCCAAGTAGATGTGCACGCGAGAAGGTTGCACCGGGGCCGGGTGGTGCTTTGCTCTTTGGGGCCCTTTACTTTTCTCTCTGCCTCTGGACTTCGACGATCGCCCTTAGTCCGATCCTCGACGCGTCACCAGAATCTGTGGCCACGCCACCCTCCGCGGTTTTCGCAGCTTCCTCAGAAAGACCGAGCCTCCTGGAAACTTCGCTCGTCGTGCTATAGGCCAGGGCTTTTCAACCTTTTCACCGATTGTACCACTTTTAGGATATGGCAATATTCGAGTACCACCTAGCAAGGTGTCAAAAACTTGACCAAAAAAAAACCCCTGTTCAAAGTTGCAATTGCACTGAAATGACTTATGACCATTTTCACACTTATGACCATTGCAACATGCCCAGGATCATGTGATTTATATTTGGATACTTGGCAACTGATTCATATTTATGATGGTCACAGTATCCCAGGGTCATGTGATCCCCTTTTGCAACCTTTTGACAAGTAAAGTCAATGGCAGGGCTGCTGGTGGCCAAATACTAAGGCGGGACTTCCCTCCCTCCCTCCCTCCTTCCCTGCCTCCCTCTTTCTCATGCCCACCTCCTTCTGAAGGAAGAATTTGAAACCCCACCCCCATATTTTTTCTCTTCCATATATTCATCAAATAAGGAAAAGCCTCCAGAAACAGAAAAGACAAACTGCTGAGTGAACTAGCTTAAAAAGGCACATTTCCCTTTAAGAATTAGCTACTGGCTAGAAAGGAAAGTAAGGAAGAAAAAAAAATGTAGTAAGTATTGGCTGCCAGCTAAGGCAGCCTCCCCAAATGGCTCCATTCATAAGTAAAAGAATCTACAGGCAAAATCCATTCAGGAGAAAAATACTTCAAAATCCCTTGCAGCAAAACTTACAGCTAACAATAGCAGAGCAATAGAAGCTAACACGAGCCATCAGCCAAATAGAAATTGCCAAACACTCCTTAAGAACACAAAGCCCACATTGCACAAATCCCAGAACTTCAAAGTCACAAAAGCACATAAGAATCCTTCCACTCTCCATCTCCCTCCCTCCCTCCCTCCTCACCTCCAGCCATTGCTGCCCTTTTCATTCCTCTTGGAGGGCGACCCCTCCCCCACTGCATTTCTTGCCTGTTTGCTGCTGCCAGCACAGGTGGCTGCCAGAGCAGTTGCAAATCAGCTCATGGCTGGCCTGCTTCATTTGATCTCCTCTCCTCTCCTCTCCCCCCCACCCTCCTCCTCCTCCTGTGCAGCTAGAGCTAACTCCGCCTCCTCCCAAGGCTGCTTCTTTTTCTCTCTCTCCCTCTCCTGCCCAAACTGCCTCCTTTTATAGCCTCTGTCTCCGCCCCCTCCTCCTCCTTTCTCATGGGGGAGGGTGAGCCAGAACTGAGCCTGGGCCCTTTGTCTCTCCCCAGCCACTGCAGCTCCAGAGGACTCTCTCACTGTAAGTCTTTGCCTGTGCTGGCTCTTTCCCTCCCCCACTACACTTGGCTAGGCAGGGCTGCATACCACCTGCCACTTGTTAATGTACCACAAGTGGTACGCGTACCACAGGTTGAAAAGCCCTGTTCTAATTCTATATTTTGACCCACGTTTCATGCCCAAGCTATCATTTGACCTTTTACTATTTCCTCCTCCAATTCTACCTCTAGTAAATATTTATACGTTTTTGTTAAAAAATTTCCTTCCTTACCTATCAAAATTTTATCCAATTGCTGTGGTACCCGATTTATTCCATATTCTTCCATATCTTTACGATAGTTTGACTGTATTTGTAGGTATGGCCACCAATGTATGATTATTCCCTGTTCTTTTAATTCTTCCCTTGATTTGAGATTTCCTTGGTTATCTAATAATTCTTTATATCTAATCATCTTTTTTTTGTCCAATGTATTTGGGTGAATCATTGCTTCCATCGGTGAGGCCCAATTTGGTATTTTAATATAGTGTTTCTTTTTAACTTTTCCCCACGTCCAAATCAGCGCATCTCTTATCTGGTGCCAGTAAAAATATGTGTTTGTCTTCTTATATTTTCCCCATAAGAAAGCATGCCAACCGGCCTGCAAATCATGCCCTTCAATCATCAAAACCCTTTTATTATCTAAATTTATCCAATCCCTAATCCAAAGTAACCCAGCTGCTTGGTAATAAATTTCCCATTTTGGGAGCCCAAGGCCACCTCTACTTCTACTATCTTGTAATGATTTAATATTTATTCGTTCTTTTTTACCCAACCAAATAAATTTATTGATCATTTTGTCTAATTCGTCAAAAAAAAATTTCTCTAATTTTATTGGGACTGTCTGAAATAGATATAATAATTTTGGTAATATATTCATTTTGATCACAGAGATCCTTCCTAATAATGATAATTGTAATTTTCCCCAAACCTCTAAATCTTTTTTCATTTGTAATGTCAATTTTTTGTAATTGTCCTCTTTTATTGAGGAACATCTTATAGTGAGCCAAATTCCTAAGTATTTAATCTTTTTTACAATTTGCAGTCCCAAATCTTCTTCTAATTTCCTTTTTTGTTTTTCAGTTAAATTTTTTACTAACATTTTAGTCTTCTCTCTATTAATTTTTAGTCCTGCCACTATTCCATATTTTTCTATTTCGTTCATTAGGATATTTCCTCTTTCTAGTGGTTCCTCTATAAAAAACACTAAATCGTCCGCAAGTGCCTGCGTCTTATATTCTTCTGTCTTGACTTGTAATCCTTTTATCTCTCTATTAATTCTAATTTGGGTTAATAGCACTTCTAAAGTCAAAATAAAAAGTAGAGGTGACATTGGACATCCCTGTCTTACTCCTTTATTTATTTCAAATTTCTCTGTATTGTCCCCATTAATTATCACTCTAGCCTTTTGTATCTTATATATTGCCTTTATCATTTTCTCAAACTTCCCTCCAAATCTCATATACTCAATCTGTTGGAACATAAATTGCCAATTGAGATTATCAAATGCTTTCTGGGCATCTAAAAATATCAATGCCACCTGTTTTTCAGGATGTGCTTCATAATATTCTAAGACATTTAATACCGTTCTCGTGTTATTCCTAATTTGTCTTGTGGGTAAAAAACCATTTTGATCTGAATGTATTATATCATTTAATATTAATTTCAATCTTTCCGCAATTATAGTAGTAAAAATTTTGTAGTCCGTATTCAACAACGAGATTGGCCTATAATTTTTATCTGTTTGGGGTCTGTACCTTCTTTTGGGATAAGGGATATATTAGCTTCTATCCAGGAGTCTGGTAATTTGGCTTTCTCCAACACATCATTATACACTTCTAATAATATTGTTTCGAAATCTTCATAGAGAGTCTTATACACCTCCCCTGGAAGTCCATCCGGCCCCGGGGCTTTATTATTTTTTTTGTTTTTGCACTGCGGTTCTTAATTCCAAAACTGTTATTTCCTTATTCAATATTTCTCTCTGTCCTTCTTTTAATTCCAGCAATCCGTTAACCTTTAAATATTGTTTTATTTTTTCCTCATCTATTTCCTCTTTCTTGTATAGTAACTCGAAATAATTCTGAATTATTTTTTTCTTTTTATCCATTCTATATTGCAACTCTCCATTTTCATCTTGTAGTTCCTGAATAAATCTTTTTTCCTTCTCTTTTTTTAATTTATAAGCGAGCCACCTCCCAGGCTTATTTGCATGTTCAAAGAAATTTTGTTTTGCTATTTTCAATTCTCTTGCCATTTCTTCTTGGTCTATCATATTTAGTTTATGTTTAGCCAAAACCATTTCCACTTTAATCATTTCATCCTGAGGCTCCCTTTGCAATTTAGATTCTAATTTTTTAATCTCCTCCTGAAGTATATTTTGCGTTTGCCTTCTCACTTTATTCTTTTTTGCTGTATAAGCTATCGCTATACCTCTCAGATAAGCTTTAGCCGTATCCCATATAATTTGTAATGATGTTTGTTGTTTTGTATTTTCTTTAAAAAATAATTCCATTTCTTTTTTAATCCTTACAATAAATTCTTTTTCCTTTAAAATGTGGGAGTTCAATGTCCACCTTCTCCTAACTTTTTTCTGCCCTTTCCAGACTATTTTCAGGGGATTATGGTCGGCCCATGTATTTGGCATTATTTCTATTGTTTCTACATCTTGTCCTACCTCTCCATTCATCCATGCCATATCTAACCGGGACCAAGATTTATGCGGATTCGGGAAAAAAGTATATTCCTTTTTCTTTAGATTCCGTTTCCTCCATTGATCAGATAGATTAAATTCATGTGCCATCTCAAAAAATGTCTTTGGTAATATTTTCCGTTTCTTCTTGTTTTTCGTGTTGCTAATATAATCCTTTTTTACATTCACTACCGCATTATAATCTCCTACTATACAAATATTTTCCTGTCCAATTTCTATAAGTTTTTCATGTAATTTATTATAGAATTCTTTTTGGTTCTCATTTGGAGCATAAATCGTCACCAACAGCCATGTTTTCTGCTTAATTTGCAATTCTATCATTAGCACTCTTCCATCTATATCTTGATATTTCAATTTGGCTTTAATTTCTTTCCTAATATAGACCGCTATTCCCCTCTGTTTTTGTTCCGCTAGTGCTGTATATAGTACTCCTAATTTTGGGAATTCCAAGTATTTCCTATGTTGCTCTTTTATGTGTACCTCTTGTAGACAAGCTATATCTATACCTTGTTTTACTAATTTTGTTAATATTTGTTTCCTTTTAGCGGGTGCATTTAATCCATTAACATTAATTGATATTAATTTAATCTCCTCTTCCATTGTTCTACTTGTGTGTTCTACTTATGTGTTTGTCTTGTTCTCAAACCTACTCCTCTTTCTTTCCTTTGTCCTTTTTCTTCCTTACTTTCTATCTCTCGTTCTATTTCTTTTGGCTCTTGCTGTTGATCTTCCTGGCTTCTGGATTCTAGTTCTTCTTTACTACTATACTCTTCTTCCACCCCTTCCAACTGTTCATAGAATTCTCGTGCTCTGTCTAAACTATCTATCTTAATCTTTCTCTTCTGCCAAGATATCAACATCCCCTCTGGGATTAACCATCTAAATGGTATGCTTCTTTTAATTAGATATGCACTAAGAAATCTATAATCTCTTCTCTGTTCCCTTACTTTCTTTGGGACTTGTTTTAGTGTTTGTATTTTTTTATCTTTATAGATCATTGGGTTGTCTCTTGTAATCTTGTATATTATATCTCTGACTTTCTTTCTGGTGAATCTTATATGGACTTCTCGTGGAAGTCTGTTCCGTCTGGCATAGTTCGTATGGATTCAGTACGTCTCATCTATCTCTAACAATATTTCTTGCTTATCTCTTTGTAGAGCTTCCGCTATCAACTCTACCATAATAGCACCCAAATCCTCTTCCTTCTCTTCCACCACGTTTTGAAATCTTAAATAAAACGCAGCCCGGTCCATTTCTAGATGAATAATCGATTCTTCCATTATTTTGTTAGTTGCCATCAATTTTTCGTCTACTGTATCAACTTTTTTTCCTATTTTATCCAACCCTACTTCTACTGTCTGTATTCTTTTTTCATTTTTCTCAATTGTTTGTTGAATCATTTCTATCCTATTATCTAATTTATTCATATCCCCTCTCATTTCTATATGATTCTTAGACATTGTCTCCTGCATTTTTAACATCGTTTCCTGAATAGTTAGCAGTGTTGTCTGCATAGTTTGCATATTTAATATTACACTCTGTTTTTCTGTCCCTAGCATTCCTTCTAATGTCCTCTGACCTGGTGGGGATGAAGGTGTCAGTGCTGGACTTGATATTGTCTTCTTTCCCGTCCTCAATGTTGTCATAGTGATATCCTATTTCTCAAATACTTTCTATTCTTAATATCTCTTTATTTAACCAGCCACCTATTTAACTTTACTCTTTTACTCTAGACTTTCGGTTCTTCGTTTTTCTTTCTCTCCTCTTCTCGATCTACCTCTACTTCCACTATACTCCCAGACCTCTCTTCACCTTCTCCAACCCTCTTCACTTTCTTTCCTCTTTCTTACTTGACACACAGTCTCTCTAAGACTCCAAATTTCTTCTCCAGTCTTATCTCGTCAACCGTCTGTCCATTCCTGTCACTTTCGTCGCCGTATTATGTCCTCTCGCCGTCCCCTTTTACTTTCAGGATCTTCTCCACGTTCTTAACACTTTCGTCACCGTATCACGTCCTCTCGCCGTCTCCTTCACTTTCCGAATCTTTTCCACGTTCAAATCTGTCTCCTTTCTCCTCCAACCCCACTTTCTCAAATCTTCTATAACGTACTGCTGCGTATCGCTCCTTCTCCGTCTTTCCTAGATCGCCATTTTCTCCACAGTTCCAGCTGTCTGCTTGCCGATCATCTCCCTTCGCTCCTCTCGTCTTACAAACTCCGCCGTCACTGCCGTCTCCCGTCTCCCGTCTCTCGACCTCTCTTTCCTCAATCTTCAACCGTCTTCTTCGTCCTGCGCTAGAACATTTGCCACAAGGTGTTTTTTTTTCTTTTTGTCTCTCTCCTATTGATCTTCTGGTTATTTCAATCTGCTGATTCACAGCTCTTCCCGCCGGGTCGCCGCTTACGTTGAGGATTCCCTCACGAGTTGAGCTTCCTTCCAACACCCAAACTAACTGACAAGTAAATCTTTTTAGACTTTTCTATTACTCTTAAGAATATTTTAAATTATTTTAACTCACTCAATAATACAGTCTGTTAAGTATATCTTTGCTTCCGCATCCTCTGTGGTTTGTCACGGCCTCAGATCCGCCATCAGTAGATAGCAGATATTTCCGCTCTGGATTTGGGGGGGTTTCCTTTTGTTGTAGCGGGTGTTTGCCTCTCACCTCGCTACTCCCCAGGCTTCACCCTTTTCGCGCGTAGCCCTCCAGGCTCTCTGCGCCCCCGAAGGGTCTCCAAACGTGGAAAAAGCAGAGTTGGAGGACGGAGACTGTCCTCTTTCCCCTGCACCGCCTTGACATCGCCACCGGAAGTCTTAGGGGGAGGTCTTAAAGTGGAGCCCCGATAAGGTTTCAACAAGCTGCAATGGAAAACAGGGTGAATTCTACCTAAAAGTCTAGGGAGTTTACGATAGGAAAAGGCCCCAAGAATTTCGGGCCTAACTTTTTACTGGGTAATTTGAGGCGTAAATACTTAGTCGACAGATAAACCTTTTCCCCAACTTGGAATGTTCTTTGGGGAGCCCTCTTTTTATCAGCCTGCTTTTTATAGGTTTCAAAAGTCTTTTTTAAAGCAGTTTTCATGTTTCTCCAAACTTCTTCCCATCCCCTCACCTATTGGTCCAGTGTCTGGGAAGCGGTTGGCACCTGAGGGTATTCAGGTATTGGACCGAACTCTTTTCCTGTGGCTACTCTGAAAGGTGTGTAGCTGGTGCTGCTGTGCACAGAATTATTGTACTCCACCTCTGCAAAAGGGAGGAGGTCAGTCCAGTTTGTCTGTTGGTAGGAAATGTAACATCTGAGATATTGCTCCACCATTTTGTTAGCAGATTCTGCAGCTCCATTGGTGGCCGGGTGAAAAGCAGATAAGCCTTGAGATGATCCAATTAATTTAAGAAAACTCCTCCAAAACTTCGCTGTGAACTGCACCCCCCTGTCCAAAATTATTCGCTTAGGGGCACCATGCAGCCGGTAGATATGTTTCAGGAACAATTTAGTCAGTCATTGGGCAGATGGGAGTCCTTTGCAGGCAATGAAATGAGCCTGCTTCAAAAACAGGTCTATCACAGTCCAGATGACAGTATTTCCTCTACTTTCAGGTAGGTCTACGATAAAGTCCATAGCTATTTCTTCCCAGGGTTGAGAAGGGTCTGCCACCGGCTGCAGTAACCCAGGGGTTTTCCCCGGTATTCTTTTCATTGTGGCACATACGGTACAACTCTTTACATAGTTTTCCACATCCCGTTTCAGCCCTGGCCACCAAAATTGCCGGCGGGTGAGATGTAGAGTTTTTAGATATCCAAAGTGTCCAGCCTGTTTTACATCATGGCTGTGTTTGAGAGCATTAAGACGGAGGGCTTCAGGCAAATACAGTTTCCCCCCCCCTTGTAAGCCAGACCATCCTTGCGTGTCAAGGAGGTTTGATATCTTTGAACCATTGATCGGTGAGGAGCTCTCGTTTTATTTTCTTTACCCCAGGGTCATCAGGATTTGGGACCCTGCGAGGCGTGAGCTGAGCGGCAGTTTGTGGATTGGAGATAATTGCCTCATTAACCTCTTCGCGTTCGCTTTTGTACTGGGGCAATCTCGATAGCGCATCAGCTAGGAAGTTTTTTCTTCCTGGTATGTACTTTAGAGTGAAGTTGAAACAGTTAAAGTACTGTGCCCACCGTACTTGCTTTGGGGACAATTTGCGGGGAGTTTTCAGTGCCTCTAGGTTTTTGTGATCTGTCCATACTTCAAATGGCACCTTGCTCCCTTCTAGATAGTGTCGCCAGTTTAACAGCCCCCATCTAATTGCGAAGGCCTCCTTCTCCCATATTGCCCATCTCCGTTCGCTTTCAGTAAATTTTTTAGAGGTGTAGGCGCAGGGTTGCAGGACTCCACTCTTGTTCTTTTGCAGTAATACAGCTCCGACTGTGACGTCGCTGGCGTCAGCTTGGATTACAAAGGGTTCCCCTGGGCAGGGGTGCTTTAGGACCGGTTCAGCAGCAAATAGTCTTTTTAAATTCTCAAAAGCTGTTTGACAGCCCATTGTCCATGCTAGTGGTTGGCCCGGTCGCGGCTTCCCTCCTCCTCTGCCTGTTTTGAGTAGTTCTGTAAGGGGTAGGGCAATCTTGGCAAAGGAGGGGATGAATTGACGATAGAAGTTGGCAAAACCTAGAAAGCTCTGGAGCTGTTTGCGAGTCTTTGGGGGCTGCCACTCGATTATAGCTTTCACCTTGGCTGGATCCATTTCAATGCCCTCGTTGGAGATTCTGTAGCCAAGATAATCTAATCGGGTCACATTTTGACAATTTGGCATAAAGCTTGGCATTTAATAATTTCTTTAACACTTCTCTCACCAGTTTTATGTGATCAGTCATATTCGTGCTGTATATCAGGATGTCATCAAGATACACCAGAACCCCTTTGTACAAGTGATCATGTAGGACCTCATTAATCAACTGCATGAATACGGCTGGGGCCCCCTATAGTCCAAATGGCATGACTTTGAACTGATAGCTCCCCATAGGACAGTTGAAGGCAGTTTTCCACTCATCTCCCTCCTTTATTCTCACTTGGTAATATGCCTCTCTCAGGTCTAATTTAGTGAAGACACTCTCCTTAGCCAGATGGGTTAATAAGTCCTTTAGGAGGGGGAGGGGGTATTTGTTTTCCACACTCACAGCGTTGAGACCCTTATATTCTACGCAGAGACGAAGAGACCCATCTTTTTTTTCTTTGAACAACACAGGGGCTCCCATGGTAGATTTGGCCCGTTCAATGAACCCCCTCGCTAGGTTTTTGTTTACGTATCGCTGCATCTCCTCCATTTCGAGGGGGGACATAGCATACATTCTCGGTCGTGGGAGTTTGGCTCGTGGCACCAGTTCGATAGAGCAGTCATTGGGTCTGTGAGGGGGCAGGGCATCGCATTCTTTTTCACTAAATGCCTCGGCTAGGTCCCGGTATTCATTGGGGATGAGTGGTTTGTCTGGTGGCGGTGAGGCAGCCATGTGCGCTCGCTCATTGGGTGGCCTAAAGTGTCCCGCAACGTCAGTTGAATCAGTGGGAGGCTTAGGCCCTATAGGTAGTCTCACAGTTCTCATTCCTTTCTCCCACCAGATAAATGGCTTCCATTTGTCCAACCAGGTTAATCCTAGGATCACAGCCTCAGTCATTTTTGGGGCCACCAGGAAGCGAATAAACTCCCAGTGCGCAACTATTTCTAGGCATAAGGGCTCAGTTAATTGTGTGACTAAAGTCCCTCCCATCAGGGAGCCATCAGCTTGCTCGAACCTCACAGGTTTGGAGAGCTGTTTTGCCCGTATGCCTATTTTCATGGCAAATGGTAGGCTAATGATGCATCGGGTGCATCCAGAATCGATTAGCACGTTTAAGTCTATTTTTGCCCCCGATTTAGGGATTATAAGCTTGGCGGGCAGTGAAAAAGACGGGACTTGTCGACTCACCATCGGGTCGTTCTCTCCTTCGTCGTCGCTGTCAAAGGAGGGTAGAGTAGGGGCGGGTTCACTCAGAGTCCCGGCATCCTCCTGCATGTGAGGTGTGATCTGGGCAACAGGTTCTTGTGTGACCCGTTTGGATTTTTCTCTCGTTAGCCGCTGGGCAGGTTTCCTTCTCGCCGCTGGTTCCGGTCTGCTCTGTAGTCGGGGGTAGGGGACTGGACAGTTTGCTGCTCGATGTCCCTCCTGTCCGCACCGGAAACAATTGATGGGCCTGCAGGTGGCTTGGGTCTCTCAGTCATCGCAGTAGTTGGAGGGTTTCGTGGGGGTGATTGTTGTTCGGGTTGCTCTGGCTGCTGTTCGGATTCAGGTGGGGGAGGCTTCTTATAGCGGGCGAGCTGAACGTCTAGCTTCACCGCTGCCTCGTACCATTCTTGCAGCTGATCAGGTACTGCTCGATAGAAGCAGGCCTGAGAGAGGTGATCGTCTAATCCCTCAATGAAGTGATGGATTAGGGATTGCTCTGGCCACCCCTCTATTCGACCTGCTATGTTGCGGAACTCTCGCACGTACTCCAGGGCAGGCCTGTTGGCTTCTTTTATTTTGTGGATTTGTTCTCTTGCCTTGAGGCCAAGAGATGGGTCCTCAAATCTTTCAGCCCTAGGAGGAAGAGGTGGGGGTCCTCCAATTCCGGGGCTTGCTCATTGTATAAATTGTTCAGCCATTCGGATGCTTCTCCCTCTAGACTGGACGCAATCACATCGACCATGGCCCCTGGGTCCGGGTAGAGATAGGCCCAGCAATTCAAGTGAGAGCGTACTTGGTTGAGGAAAAAAATCAGCTTCTCTGGGTCCCCATCGAACGTTGCTCTGAAAGGTGGTGCAATTATAGGCTGTTGGGGCCCCCACTGTGGCTGTTGCTGCTGACCCCATCCTGGCTGCTGATTTCCTGGCTCCTGCACCACCCCAAGCTGTTTCAAGGCCTCTATTAGCTGTGGCAAGCTCAGAGGATCTATAGGCTGTTGGGGCCCCCACTGTGGCTGTTGCTGCTGGCCCCATCCTGGCTTCTGATTTATGCCCAGGGGTTGCACGTTCGGGGGCTGGGGCCAATCTCCTTGCTGTGGTAGTTCTCCCACCAGCTGATGATCTCCTGGCTCCTGCATCACGCCAAGCTGTTGCAAGGCCTCTATTAGCTGTGGTAAGCTCAGAGGCTGGCTACCCTCTGCCCGCTGGGAATACCACACTCCCCATTGTTGCAGAGGCCTCAAACTGGAATTCCCTCTCTCTTCAGGGCTGGAGTCCCTGACAGGGGAAGACAGGGTCTTGAAGGCTTTCTGATCTACAATGGAGGGGCTGTAGGCTTCTCTCTGCAGGAGTGGATTTTTGCTTCTCACCTCTGGGTTTTGAACTCTTTCCAGTGACTCACCGAAAGCTTGAGTGGCAGGCGATCCGTTATCTCTCTGCCATTCTGCTTTTGAAGTCTTTGAAAGTGGCAAAACTGTTTCGAAGACTCTGAAATCTCCGCTCGGCTTCTCCCCGTCTGAAGACCAAATCAGCTCTCCTAATTGCTTTGGCCTTGCTCCCAACTGGGAGATCTGCCAGAGTTCCTTCTCCCCCCAGCTTGCTGGCTGTCGCTCCCCCCCCCCCCCCCGGGGAGCTGCTGCTGCTGAGGTGTTGGCTTCAGGCAATCTTTCTTCTTTCATAATGACATCTTCCCCGAATCTTCGTCAGCTTATCCCTTTTGTTTAGGAACAGCGACTGGGGCCCGGGACCCCTAAATGGTTTGAAAAGTTGTCAGATCTTGGCATGTTGTCAAGGTTCCGACTAATGGAGCACTTCAAAGAACTTCCAGGCATTGTTTTATTTTAAAAAGTCTTTAATCATGAACACAATGTCGGCACATATTGAATGGATGCCAAGATCTGAATTTTCTTTTCTTTGCACATTACATTTCAAGCTATTCCCCTCCCCTATTTTGCAGTCATAATTCACATTCTCCAATTAGCCTGAAGGGCAAAGATTCACTTCCGTTCCTTATCCTGTGCTTTCCTATCTTTCTCGTCCCCCCCCCCATCAACTGAAATTAACTCTAAAAATACCAGACAGTTCTGCATATCTTGTCAAAGCAATAATATCCTATATTAGCAGCGTTGACAGCATGTCTAATTTGGGTGTTCTTTGGGCATAAGCACATACATGGAACATGTATTGCATACCACAATAGTATCCGTCACCTGTTCCATGAATTTGTTGTTTGAAAATCCCTCTTTTATGGTTGGTGGATGTGCTTTGCTGTTAGCCATGCTTCTACCTTCTCTGTTCTAGGTAATTATGCCTATTTTTTTTTCTATCCTATGTTTTGCAAATCATAATAGCATCGGTTTCTTTTTCCAAGAGTCTGCTGTGCGGTTGCTGTTTACAGTCCCTGGCCTACTGGTCTGCTGCCTTTCGCAGTCCCCGGTCTGCTGGTCCGCTGCCGTTCGTAGTCCCCGGTCTAGTGGTCTGCTGCCGTTCGCAGTCCCCGGTCTAGTGGTCTGCTGCCATTCGCAGTCCCCGGTCTGCTGGTCTGCTGCTGTTTGCAGTCCCTGGTCTACTGCCATCCGCAGCTCCCGGTCTACTGCCGTCCGCAGGCCCTGGTCTTATGCTGTCCACAGCTCCCAGTCTACTGCCGTCCATAGGCCCTGGTCTACTGCCGTCCACAGCACCCTGTCTACTGCCATCCGCAGCACCTGGTCTACCGCCATCCGTAGCACACAGTCTACTGCTGTCCACAGGCCCTTGTCTACTGCCATCCACAGCACCTGGTCTACTGCCATCCACAGCACCTGGTCTACTGCCGTCTGTAGGCCCTGGTCTACTGCCATCCACAGCACCCAGTCTACTGCCATCCACAGCACCTGGTCTACTGCCGTCTGTAGGCCCTGGTCTACTGCCATCCACAGCACCCAGTCTACTGCCATCCACAGCACCCAGTCTACTAACATCCGTAGCACCCGGTCTACTGCCGGCAGTAGACCCTGGTCTACTGCTGTCTGTAGCACCTGGACTACTGTGCTGCAGTGTTCCACCACCCCCACCAACAGCTCCGCAGCCACGTGGCTCCTGTTTGCTGGTCTGTCGCCCCGGTGTTCTGCTTCCTTCAGCAAACAGGGCTGCCTGGATGGTTCTGTCGGAAGAATTTCCCGGTTCGCTTCCAGCTGGGAAAAGCCGACGATGAAGGAATTTGAGGACAGCAGCTACCACAAAGCAGATCTTTATTTCAGGAAGGCAATAAGGCAACAGTGGAGTGACTTCAGCGTTCCTGCCTTGCAAGGTGACCCCCTGGTCCCATGTGTGGCTTTTTATATGCTTTTTCTACCCTGGGGCTGTGGGTGCGCTGGCTCTTTCTTTTGTGTTTTTAATGGTTGCTTGATGTTCTTTTCTTTGTCCTAAGTGATATCTCCTTTGTCCGGTTTCTATTTTGGGGGGCTTAATCCTGTCAGGGGCAGGGCAGGTAGTTCTTCTCAGGGATGTTCCCTTTGTCCTGATTCTATTTTGGGAGTTAATCCCATCAGGGGCAGGGCAGGCAATTCTTGATGGCTTTGCTATCTGAGTTTTCTCATTGCCGGTGCTTGCCTTAGCAAAGCTTTCAAATTGCAACATTTCTTGGCGGTATGCCCAGGATTTCAGTGGAAGGTTTTTTTTCCAGAAAAAGTGTGTTTGTATGTTTTCCTAATGGGGGGTGAGAATATGGGGTTTTTGTCTAGGTGGCTCTTCCAACAGTTCACAGTAAGCTCTCCTCTTCTCTCCCTGGCTGGCTCGCCTCCCTGCTCCAATATCTCACCGGCTCTCCTGTTTCTCCTCTCTGCCAGTCGTTGCGCTGCCCTCAGTTGGCTTTCCTCTCCGCCCCACAGCTTATTCTCCCCTCTGCTCCGCAGATCTTTCTTCTCCTTTTCTCTTCTTCAGTCTTTTTTATTTTTCTGACTTATCTTTCCCTCTCCACCTCTCCTCCTACCGTTTTGTCTTAGTTTAAGATAACTTAGTTTAATAGCAACTTCTCTTCCCACGATGTAACCATGTTTCCTCTGTGGCTGCCATCTTGGAATCTAGGAATGATTTCGAAAGGAGTGTTTTGGTAACTTCTTTTGTGGCTGATGGCTATGTCCTCTGTTGAGTTTTTTGGGTGAGGGGTTGCTTATTTTAATCCTATCATTCTATCTTTGTTAGCTGTCAAATCTTGCTGCAAGGGGCTTCGAAAGAATTTTGTGTTAATGGCTTTTTTTTGTTTGCTTATTCCTGTTTGCTTATGACTGGGGCGGTGGTCCGATACATGGCTTCCGCTTCCAATAAGCTTGTTATCTCCCTAAGTACTGGCAGCTGTCTACGGTTAGCATTTTGTTACATTGTGTCTGGCTGGAATGTGGAATGAACCCTGGGTAGTTTTCCATTAGCAGTTTGGTTTTTCTTTTTTAAAAGGCTTTTCCTTTTGCTTGATTTTTTTTGTAGAAAATATGGGGGGGTTGTAATCTTTCAAAGGAAAGATGCACAGCTGAATAAACACATGAACCGAAATAGGAGAGTTGTTCTCAGCATTGCTCTGCTCCATGTGCAGGGATGAATAGCTGCCGGCCAGTGCGCCCCTCTTCTGTCGGCCCTGCAAGCCCTAGGATCTGGCAGAGGAGGCAGTTCCTCCTCCCTGCTCATCAGTTTCAGCTGCTGGCTGGCCTTCCCAGCCTCTTGGCTGCAGCTGCATTTCTTCCTTCCTGTTGTCAGCCAGCCACTCATCCAATTGCTCCTCCAGCCCTTCTGAAGTTCCTGGTCTCTCCTTCTCTCCTTCCCCATCCCCTCCTGGTTTAGATTCCCCCGTGTCTTTCAGATGCTAGGCTGTATCTCTCAAGTTCCTGAAGCAGGCTCTTCCTCGTCATCTGAGCCTGCTTTGGGGGGCATTCATGACAGCATCATTTGAATATCCTGAGAGGTGCGGGACCATCTATTTGACTGGAATTATGTCTAAGAAGCAAATAGCAAGCCTACATAAAAGTCTTGTGGTTGATCCTTGGACAAGCTTGTTCTAGCCATGATTTTCTTCCTGCCGTGCCCGTTTAACCTCCCTGTGAGACCTTTTCTTTCAGCTGCTTGGTCAAAAGGAAGCTTTCATTTTTGTTTAGACCAATCTAGAAGAAAACTAACCAAGATTTCAGGTTTTTGGCTAAAACCAAAAGCACATTTCTCCATTTATTATTTAAGGCTTCAAAGGCAGTGAGGCGAGAATTGTGAGGAATCTTCCCTTCCAGAGTATGACACTGGAAAAAGTGCAAGTGCTGATTTATATCCACAGGTAGTCCTTGACTTACAACAGTTAGTTTAGTGACCGTTTGAAGTTACAACGGCACTGAAAAAAGTGACTTATGGCTGTTTTTCACACTTATGACATTGCAGCATCCCCATGGTTATGTGATCAAAATTCAGATGGTTGGCAACTGACTCATATTTATGACGATTGCAGTGTCCTTGGGTTATGTGATCAACTTTTGAGAACTTCTGACAAGCAAAGTCAATGGGGAAGCCAGATTCATTTAACAACTGTGTTACTAACTTAACAACTGCAGTGGTTCACTTAACAGTTGTGGCAAGAAAGGTCATAAAATGGGGCAAAACTCACTTAACAACTGTCTCATTTAACAACAGAAATTTTGGGCTCAGTTGTGGTTGTAAGCCGAGGACTACCTGTGTTCAAAATGCATTTGTAATTATCTCAACATATGCTGCAAATAAGGGAAGAACTATTCCTGAGCTTTCTTCACTAAGATTGTAGGAAGAGAGATGTGTTACGGGATCCAATCTGAGTCGGTCACCGGGACCAGAGGTTTATTCTTCTGAGCTTTCAGACTCCTGCTGGAACCCATCCTCAGGGAACTTCTCTCTTTCCAGAATGTGTGCACTGGGCTGTTCTATGCATAGTATTTATGTGGTGCCTGGTTGTGTGTGGCTCAACAGGAGTGCTGATTTACCAACAGCTTACCAGGTACTTAGGAGCTGAGGGCTCAGCAACACAAGGTCACAACAATCAATGACTTAATAGCCGGCCATCAACACCCCAATTAACAACTACAAGCACCACATTAACAACCAGGCACCACATAAATACTATGCACCAAACAGCCCAGTACACATATTCTGGAGAGAAAAAAGTTCCCTGAAGATGGGCTCCAGCATGAGTCCGAAAGCTTGGAAGAATAAACCTCTGGTCCCAGTGACTGACTCAGATTGGATCCTGCACATTATCCTGGGACATTTATATTTACCTTCATTTGCAAGAGAAATCAGTTACTCTGTGGCAACCAAAATCTGAAGAAAACGTGCTACTCTACTCTTTATTATTTGCTAATAATAGGGTTGCTGAGAAGGATTTCTTCTTGGGAGGAAGGAGAGGGACAGAGAGTCATTTATTTTATTTTCTGCCATTTTGTACAACTTTGGTCTAGGGCACGGGTTGGCAACCCGCGGCTCTGGAGCCGCATGCGGCTCTTTCAGCCTTCTACTGTGGCTCCTCTGCCATTTGCAGAGAGAGAGAGACAGAGACAGAGAAGCACTTGCGCTTCCCCTCTTTCTCTCTCTCTCCTTCCAACAACTCCAGCCGAATAAGAATGTCCGCGGTGTGTCAGCTTGTTGGAGAAGAGCGTGGGGCCGGCTGGCCAGGTGAGGAGAAGATCAGAGGGAGAGGGAGAGAGAGAGAGAGAGAGAGAGAGAGCTGGCTGGATTCTCATCCCAACCCCCAAACTCATATGTGGGTGGATTTTCGTGGGGGGGGGATCAAAGGGATCCCAGATTCCAGACAGGAAGAGAGTTTTGGAAGGGAAGGGAGGGAGGCGTGTGAGCCCACCCAGCCTGGGACACAACAGACACCCCCAGGCCAAATGCAGGGAAACTCCGAAGCCCTCCAATCCTTCCCAAAATGAAACGAAGGCAATTGATTGGTGGACAATGAGCAGACAGAGGTCCGAGGGAAAAAAGGGGATTTCACCCAGGCTGTTTTCGCGCGAAAACTCCAGAACCGGCTCTGCTGCTTCTGTGCCTCTGTGGGTTTAATCTCAGTCCAGTTCCGCTCTGGGAGAAACAAAGTCCCAGGAGTTTCTTTCGCTCTTGAAACTGACCGGACGGTGGGCAGAGGCTGGGACAGCAGCCTCACTCCCGGCTGACCCCGGGAGCCCCAGACATGGAAACTCGGGGGGGGAGCAAAGCCCCTGAGTGGCAGGAGGGATTCTGGGATGACCAGTGCCCCCCCCACATCCCCTCCCCTGGTCACATCAATAAAAACGCCACAACTGATGAAGGTGCAAGCTGAAGGCTGCGAGGACAAACTTTGCAGAATGCTGGAAGAAAGAATGCTATGCCTTCCATAATACTGTGTTGATTCACAGATATCTTTTTTAAAATAATAATAATAATAAAAACACTGTTTTAAATACATGAGAGAAAGAAAGAAAATTAAAGAAAAAAGAAAAGAAAAAGAAAAGCTTGATTGGTTCAAGCCAAGGCCCATCTTTCTCCTAATTTTCTCCTGTGTTTCAATCACTTTTCAAAAAGTTTTATTTGGAGAAAGAAAATTTCTCCTTTTCACTTTCCCTTTTTTGCCTTTGTGACCCACAATATACACAAATAAGCAAAATCCAGCAGAACATTCAAGGGGGAAAAGTGCAAAGTGTGAGGTGGCTGCAAAACCCAACAATTTTAGGCAGCATCAACACAAAGAGACATTTTTAAGGAAAGGGCAAAGGACCCCAATGAGGGGCAGCCATTTGCTTCCCATCACTGCCAGAATCCCCTGAAGGAAGAGCTTCTCCCCCCGACTGAAGACTGACAAACCCCAAATCCCCCTTTCGGAGCAGGGTGGACAGAAGAGATTTTGGGGGAATCTCAAGGGGGGCCTTTGGGGGGATTCAGTGGGAGATCCCCCCCAGACCACCCTCTGCCTGCAGCCGGCCAGCCTCCTTCCCAGCCTCAGGAACCGGCCATTCCTGAGGAAGGAGGTGGGAAGGGGTCCCACTACCTGATGGCAGCTTCTGCCCAGGATGGGGGGGACAGGGGGACCCAACTTGCCACAGCCAACTCAATGCCAGACAACTTGCCGCAGGATGTGTTTCTTATGACCTGAATTTTAGTTTTAATGTTTGTGAGTGTTTTTGGACTCCCTCCCCCAAATCAGGAACCTTCCCCAGTGTGAAGAGGGAAGCAATTTGGCTGCAGGTGAAGCTGAGTCTATTGCCAAAAAGGGGGTTTTAAGGGGGGCTTTCTCCCAGACCCCCAAAATTGGCTGAATGAAATTTCTCAGCCTTTGAATCAGTTTCTTCTCAAGGCAGAGGAAAGAGAAAGAGAGAGAGAGAGAGAAGGGAGGGAGGGAGGAAGGGAGAGAGGGAGAGAGAGGGAGAGAGAGGGAGGGAGGGAGAGAGAGAGAGGGAGGGAGGGAGGGAGAGAGAGAATATGAATATATGTGGTTGTCCTTACTAGACTTTTAGTAAAGAACGTTTAATGAAATATTTTGATGTTTTTTTTAATTAAGAGATGAGGTATGGGGATAATTTTATTATGAGTATTTTATTTGAAAGTAACCTTCCACCCAGCGTCTGTTTTTGTTGCATGCAGAAATAAAAATTTGTTTTCTTTGTAGCAGTTCATTGATTTCATAAATGCAACACACTATAGTTTTTTTATACATAGCATAAAGGTAAAAAAGGATATATGCAGTGTTATCTTCATTTTAGATGTCAAAAGGGTTTTGTGGCTCCCAGTGTTTTCTTTTTTGTGGGAAACGGGTCCAAATGGCTCTTTGAGTGTTTAAGGTTGCCGAGCCCTGTTCTAGGGCTTAAGGCAACAGACTAAAAAGTGGGAGACAGTGAGTTTAAGTCCCGCCTTAGCCAAAAAAGCTAATTGGGTGACTTTGGGCCAGTCACTCTCTCTCAGCCCAACCCACCTCACAGGGTTGTTGTTGTGGGGAAAATAGAAAAATGGAAAAAAAATAGGGGGAAAAGGAGGAGGAAGGTGTGTTGGATATGGTCGCCACCTTGAGTTATTTGTAAAAATAAAGGTGGGCTATAAATAAAAATAGATTTTCAAAGCTAAGTGCAGGGAGAGTGGGTCACTCTAAGCTAGCATGGTGTGGTGGCAAAGGTGTTGAGCAGGAGTGGGTGATTTAGGGCCAGTCACTCTCACCCCAAACAACCTTTTGGGGCTGTTGCTGTGAGAACATAATGAGAGCAAAAGAGTAGCATACAATACAGAATAACAGAGTTGGAAGGGACCTTGGAGGTCTTCTAGTCCAAACCCCTGTTCAAGCAGGAGACCCTACAACCACAACTGAGCCCAAAATTGACTTTGCTTGTCAGAAGGTCATAAAAGGTGATCATATGACCCCAGGACACTGCAACCGTAATAAATATGAACCAATTGCCAAGCATCCAATTTTTTTTTTGTATAAATTTTATTAGTTTTTATAGGGTTAGGAATCAAGTGGGATCAGGATTGGGATTGGGATTTGGTTCGGGTTAGGATTAGGGTTGGGGTTGGGGTTTTTCCAAATAACATTCTCAATATTTAGCAAACAGCATAATGTCTGGGTTCATGTGTTTAAAAAGAAATAATAGATAATAGTTAATTATCATAAACAATATGTTAATTAATCGCTCAATAGTATTCTTCTTACTAATATATATATTCAAAGTTACATATCACATTCCTTTCTCTCTAACTCATGTTTCTAGCCATTGATAGAAATTATCCCATGTTCTAAAATACACTCAGTCTTCTTTCTCTTTTATCTTTAAAGTCAATCTGTCCATTTCTACACACTCTAAAATTTTCTTAATTAATGCTTCTTCAGTTGGTAAATTTTCATTTTTCCAACGTTGGGCAAATACAATTCTTGCTGCAGTTAGTACGTGTAAAATTAAATATATACAAGCTTTCTCATAATTTGCTCTTATTATTCCTAACAAAAATAATTCTGGCTTAAAGTCTATTTGTTTTTTAGTAATTTTCTCCAACCATAAATGTATTTTTAACCAAAATCTTTTTGCTTTAGGGCATGTCCACCAGAGTTTCTTAATCAACTTTTCATCTGTTTTTAACAGTACCTGATCAAATTCTGTCTGTTCCTTATAGAATCCCATTGTTTTAACATCTTTTTCATATCTCGTTTGAATTTGCAAATATGGCCACCATGATAGATCAATACCTTGTTCTTGTCAGTCTTGTCTGTCTTTCAGTTTTCCTTCATTGTCCAAAATATCTTTATAGGTCACAACTTTGTCGTAATTAATTAAATTTGGGTAAGCAAAAGCTTCCATTGTTGAAAGCCATCCAGGTATCTTAATATAAATTTTTGCTTTTATTTTTTCCCATTCTGAAAGAAGTGCATTTCTTATAAAGTGGTTTTGAAAGTATCTATGTGTTTTATTCTTCCCATACCACAGAAAGGCATGCCAACCAATTTGTAGGTAATGCTCCTCTAGGTATAATAATAATAATAATAATAATAATAATAATAATAATAATAATAATAATAATAATAATAATAATAATAATAATAATAATAATAATAATAATAATAATAATAAAGTTGGAAGGGACCTTGGAGGTCATCTAGTCCAACCCCCTGCTCAGGCAGGAAACCCTATACCATTTCAGACAAATGGCTGTCCAGTCTCTTCTTAAAAACTTCCAGTGTTGGAGCATTCACCGCTTCTGGAGGCAGGTTGTTCCACTGGTTAATTGTTCTAACTATCAGGAAGTTTCTCCCTAGTTCTAGGTTGCTTCTCTCCTTGATTAGTTTCCGTCCGTTGCTTCTTGTCCTGCCTTCAGGCGCTTTGAAAAATAGCTTGACGCCCTCTTCTTTGTGGCAGCCCCTGAGATATTGGAACACTGCTATCATGTCCCCCCTCGTCCTTCTCTTCATTAAACTAGACATACCCAATTCCAACAGCCGTTCCTTATATGCTTTAGCCTCCAGTCCCCTAATCATCTTTGTTGCTCTTCTCTGTACTCTTTCTAGAGTCTCAACATCTTTTTTACATCGCGGTGAGAAAAACTGGATGCAGTATTCCAAGTGTGGCACACTGCTTATCCATTCTTTAAACCATGTTAAAATAGTTGCTTGGTAGTATAACGTCCAGTCCGGCAGTCCAAATCCTCCACTTTCTTTCGCTTCTTGTAGCATTTTCAATCCAATTCTAGCTTTTTTTCCTTGCCAGATAAATTTCAGTATTGTTTTATTCAGTTCATCAAAAAAGGCTTTTCCCAGCCTTACAGGAATCATTTGAAGTAAAAACAGTATTTTTGGTAAGATATTCATTTTCACTGTTGCTATTCTCCCCAGCATTGAACGTTGTAAGTTTTTCCACTTTTCCAGATCCAATTTTATTTGTTTTAGCAGTCTTACATAGTTATCTTCTTTTATTGTTACATATCTTGCTGTTAGATAAATTCCCAAATATTTGACTTTTTTAACTATTTGAAGATTTGTTTTTTTTGTTAGATGATTTTTTTGTTTTTCTGTTAGATTCTTTGTTAGCACTTTAGTCTTTTCTCTGTTTATTTGCAACCCTGCCACTTCTCCAAATTTAAGTTTAGTGCTTGTTTCCAATGGATCTTCCAATATAAAAACCAAGTCATCTGCAAATGCTTGTAGTTTATATTTTTCATCTTTTATCTCCAGTCCTTTAATTTCTATATCTTGTCTGATGTTTCTATTCAATACTTCCAGTGTTAGTATAAATAGTAATGGAGATAGTGGGCATCCCTATCTTGTGCCTTTTTTAATGTTAAAGTTTTCTGTGAAATCTCCATTTACAATTATTTTGGCTGTTTGTTTACGATAAATTGTTTTAATTACATTTATAAAATTTTCTCCAAAGTCCATTTCCGCAACTTGCTGAAATATGAATTGCCAGTTTACATTGTCAAACGCTATCTGTGTATCAAGGAATATTAAAGCCATCTGTTTCCCTGGATGAATTTCATAGTACTCTAACACATCAAGAATCATTCTTAAATTATTTTTTATCTGTCTTTTAGGTAGAAAATCATTTTGGTCTATATGTATAAATTCGATCAAAAATTTCTTTAGTCTTTCTGCTATTATTGAGGTGAAAATTTTATAGTCTACATTTAATAGCGATATTGGTCTATAGTTTTTTATTTGCGTTAGGTCAGAGTCTTCTTTGGGTATTAAAGTAATGTTGGCTTCAGTCCATGTATTTGGTATTTTAGCCTCCAGGAGTATTTCATTACACAGTTCTTTCAAAGTAGGACTTAATACATCTTGTAATGATTTATAAAGCTCTGCAGGTAATCCATCTGGACCTGGAGTCTTATCATTTTTTTGCCTTTTTATAGCCTCTATAATCTCCATCATTGATATTTTTCCATTTAGTATATTTTGAATATTCTCTGAGATTTTTGGTAAATCTGCTTTTTTTAAATACTGCTGTATTTTTTCTTTTGGAATTTCCTCTGCTTTGTAAAGTATCTCATAATAATCTTTGATAATTTTTTTAATTGTATCATTTTGAAACTGTAATTCACCTTTTGTATCTTGCAGCTTGTTTTTTTCAGTTTTTTTCTCTTTTTCTTTTTTCAATCTATATGCTAACCATCTCCCCGGCTAGTTGGCATTTTCAAAGAAGTTCTGTTTAGCCCTTTTAATCTGTTGAGCCATCATTTCCGTCTTGGCTAAATTTAATTTATGTTTTATTATCTCCATTTGTTTCTTAAGTATTTTCTTTTGTGGGTCTATTTGTAATTCTGATTCTAACTTTCTGAATTCTTCCTTCAACTTTAACTGTTGTTCTTTTCTTTATTCTTTTTAGCGATATAGGTTATAGCCAACCCTCTGAAATATGCTTTAGCCGTATCCCACACATTTTGAAGCAATGTTTCTTCTTTCTTGTTTATTTTGAAGAAAAAATCCATTTCCTTTGTCGCTAGTTGTAAGAATTCTTTTTCTTTCAATATAGATTTATTCAAGGACCATCTTAATTTTTCCTTGGTTCCTCTCCAAGTCATCTTTATTGGGTTATGATCTGCCCAAACATTAGTTTCTATCTCAATTTCTTGTATCATCGTATTAAGTTCCAAAGATGTCCATATCATATCAATTCTAGACCATGATCTATGTCTATTTGAGTAAAATGTATATTGTAATTTCTTTGGATTTTTTTCTCTCCATATATCTTGGATGCAAAGTTCTTCTGCCATTTTTAAAAATGCTTTAGGTAATATATTTCCTCCTTTCCTCCCTTGTATAGCGCTTTTATAGTCCAAAGTTCCATCTGTTATTGCATTAAAGTCTCCCATTATACAAAGATTTTGATAGTTTAAATCTAATATTTTTAATGTAATTTTTGGTAAAATTGTTCTTGTTTATCGTTTGGTGCATATATTGCTACCATCAGTATCTGTTTTTGATCAATCATTATTTCCACCATTAAACTAATCAAGGAGAGAAGCAACCTAGAACTAAGGAGAAACTTTCTGACAGTTAGAACAATTAACCAGTGGAACAACCTGCCTCCAGAAGCGGTGAATGCTCCAACACTGGAAGTTTTTAAGAAGAGACTGGACAGCCATTTGTCTAAAATGGTATAGGGTTTCCTGCCTGAGCAGGGGGTTGGACTAGATGACCTCCAAGGTCCCTTCCAACTTTATTATTATTATTATTATTATTATTATTATTATTATTATTATTATTATTATTATTATTATTATTATTATTATTATTATTATTATTATCCCCTCTTCATCCGCATAAATTTGTTTAGGGTTCATTGTTTCTTTAATGTATAGAGCTATTCCTCTTTTCTTTTGTAGTGCTAATGCAAAGTGAAGTTTACCGATTTTCAGTTGTTCTAACAACTTATAATGTTGTCTCTTAATATGTGTTTCTTGGAGACAAATTATATCCATTTTTAATTTTTGTATTCGTGTAAAGATTTTTCTCTTTTTTGAGGGAGAATTTAGTCCATTTATATTAATTGACAAAATGCCACTCTCCTTCTCCATCTCTTTCAATTATATCTAGGTCTTCATCTTCTAGTCCACGGGTCGGCAACCCGCGGCTCCGGAGCCGCATGCGGCTCTTTGAGGCCTTACCTGCGGCTCCGGAGCCTCCTCCGCCATTTTGGCGAGCGCATGCGCGCATGCACGGGCAGGTGCGGGGGGTGCGCGTGCGGGGGTGCACGTGCGCGAACGGGCGCGCGCGCGCATGCGCGAACGGGTGCGCATGCGCGAACGGCTCACGCGCATGCGCGAACGGCGCGCGCGCATGTGCGAACGGCGCACGCGCATGCGCATGCGCGAAAGGGGCCGCGCGCATGCGCGGGTGCACACGCATGCGCGAACGCGCGGCTCCCAGGGTTTTTTTTTTTTAGGCCAAACGGGTCCGTGCGGCTCATCCGACGTTTCGGATGGCCGACCCATGTTCTAGTCGATCTTATCTGTCTCTGATCTCTTGGTCTTGCTCCTTCTTCTGTATATGTGTTTTTAATTTCTTCCTCCTCTCTTGGTTTAACTGCACCTTCTACTGCGATTTCTTCCTGTTTCTTTGTTTCTCTCTTTGTACCAGATTCAGAGTCACCTCCTTCCAGAAATGCTCTATGGTTGTCAAAGAATTCCATTGCTTTAAGTGGCATATCCAATCTATATCTTTTCGTATCCCAATAGATTAAAAGCCCTTCTGGAATCAGCCATCTGAAATTCACTACTTTTTCAATTAATTTCCTAGTTAGAAACTGGTATTCTCTTCGGGATTCTCTTATTCTCCTAGGAATTTGTTTGAGGACTACAATTTCTTTTTCTTTGTATTTCAAAGGTTCATCTCTTACTCTTCTCAGAATCTCGTCTCTTATAGATCTTTTGAGAAATCTAACATGTACTTCCCTGGGGACTTTATTTCTTCTAGCATAGTTTGAGTTGACTCAATAGATCTGATCTAATTCTCCTTCCATTTCCTGTTTCCTAATTCCTAATGCGTCTGCCAATAATTCCGTTATCAAGTTTAGGAGATCCTCTTCCTTATCTTCCATTATATTTTGAAATCTTAAAAAGTATGAGGCTCTTTCCATCTCCATCCCAGCTATCGAGTCTTCTAGTTCTCCTTTTATTTGCATCAATTTCTGATTTTCATCTTTTAAGTCTTCTAATTTCTGATCAACCTCAGTTGATTTATCTTCTACTTTTTGGATTCTTTGTAATCATCTGTTTAAAATTTTCAAATTGAGAGTCCATGTTGTTAATTTTTTGATTCATTTTATCAAAATCACTTCTCAACTCCTCATGATTTCTCGTTGTAACTGCCATGTGCGTAGCGATTGCCTCTTGAATTGCTTGTAGAGTCACTTGGGTTTCCTTTTGGAAGTTATTAGCCTTTTCTTGTTGGAGCGTTGTATCAATTGATCTCTGATAGACTGGACTTGCAGAAGCAGAAGAGGGAGCAGAAGATCCTTTTTTTCCAACTCTAGATAGATTAGAGACGCTCATCTTTATCTTTTAATCATACTTTATAATCCACCAAGTAAATCAAAATTTTTAATCCAATAGGCTCCTAACAAATAGGAGAGGTAAATAATAAAAATAGTGAGTGGTAAAAAAGAGCAAAAGGTAAAAAAGAAAAAAAAAGAAAAAGAAGAAAAAAGAAAAAAAAATTATATACCAAAATTTGTAATCCAAAGTGTTCTGTTCAAAGAGATTTCTAGTTATTCACTCTTTCAAAACAGCTTGTAAAAATTCCAGGTCAAGCTGTATTTGTAATCCATGGAAGTCAGATGACTTCAAAAACAATTTTTATTTATAATTGTAATCCATCCTGTAGAAAAGGGCAATCCAAAAAGAGTCTTTTCTTTTTCAGCCACAATCTTCAGGACTATAAATTCCAAGGACACCAAAATGTTTAAACTATAAGCTGTGTCTGGGCATACAGCCAAGTTTTAAAACTCCAATCAAAACAACTCAGTAAGCCTTGTATTAATACATTTCTAAATAAAATTCAATCATTGTAAAAAGAATATCAATAGTAACTCACTTATATCAATCAAAATCCTGTTTTAAGTTTAACTATTTTACAATTACCATTTTCCACTTTAGCCTAAAATGAACACATAAGTTACATTTCAGGTCTCCCAATTTCCCATCAAACAATAATTATTTCTAGAATATACATATTATATCAACTATTATATTTTAATACTTCCCAACTGTATTCTCTTTCCTGTATTCTAACAAGTATATATTTTCTATTTCAAATATATATTTTATAAATCTTAAAACCCCTTTTTAACTCCTTACCTAAAATTTAAATCCTATCAAAATCATTATACTTATAAAAAGAAAAGATATTATTCCACCAGTCACCTTATTTCATTTCCAATCTGTATTCTATTTCTTCATCTATTTACTTTTTGTTTACCACCTTTTCCATATTAGATTTCCCAACCATAGTCAAATTACATCCCAACCATAGTCAAATCCATAGTTTTCATCTCGATAGTATTAACTCAGTCATAATCTCTAAAAGCCTTTTTAACCCGTCAAATAAAGTTTTAACCATTTTTAAACCTAATTCTAGCTTTCTTTTTGTGCCAAGCAGGTTTCCACCAAAGAGCCTCTGACTCATCAAATCTTAATGTTTGGTTATCCATATGTCTCCACAATTGAGTCTGATCGTAATCCTCTTCTCTTTTTTCCAGTGTTGTCTGCACTATATAGTCGGTCTTAATCAGTATGGTAGTTATTCGTTGTTTGTCCATGTTGTCAGTGTTTTCGATGCCTCGTTTTTGAAAGTCCATTCCTGTTGCTTTTAGGATTATAGGTGTTTTGGTTGGAATCTGCCTTTGGTCATCAAGATTCTCCATACTTTGCATCTGCGATATAATCTCTTCCTCTGTGTTGATTGGTTCCTCTTCAATAGATTGTAGATATATTTCCTCCATCTCGTTGAATTGTGGTCGTTGCATATCGGCCTCTTTAGGGTTGATCTGTTCTTCCTCTATTATTCCTTGATCTATAAATTGGTCAGTCAAAGTTTGAGAGTCAATTTTTAACTCTGGAGCATCATCTTCCATGTCCATTCTAAATTGTTCTTTCAGTTCCAAAAAATTTTCTAGTAAAAGTCCATAGTCAAGCTGTGGGTAAGATTCCATTTCAATAATAAAGTAGTCTTAATTTTTTAGTAAAAGTTCAGCTTAAAAGGTAAATACAACAATAAAAATTCTGTAGTAGAAATAGTATAAGGTATAGGATCCAAACAGAAATAGAAAAAAAAAAAGAAAAAAAATCAGGCCAAATAGAGATTCTATAGTAGCAAAATTATAAAATGTTATATCCACACAGGAGTAAGAAAAAATAAAAAAGTCAAGCCAAAGAGATAAAAGCAGAAAAAAATCAAAATCAGTATTATAAGTATCCAATTTATAGTCCAAAATAGTAATAAAAAAGGTGCCTTAAAGGTCAATTATTATCTTGTAATCCAAAAAAAGAAAAGTCCATTTTTCTAGGAAATATATTTTGTATTATAAAGTCAAAGTAAACTACTAGAAGAAAGCAAAGGAAAGCAAAAAAAAATGAAGCCTTTCAGCTGGTTTCAATACAGATAGGAATGTCTGGGCGTCACGCCAAGTTTAAGCTGAATACGCATCCGACAAAGCAAAGTGAAAGTGATCAGCTTAAAATGGATACTTTCTTGCCATTTCAATCCACAAAAAACCGCCCAGACAGCCGAATTTTTTTTTTTAAAGAAACAGTAATGTTCAGAAGGGGGGGAGGAAGAAAAACACTCCACCCCCCTCCCTAAAGTCTTCCACTTAGACTAAAGACAAGCAGGCAAAGAGAAAGAAAATCCACCTTCACAATAAGGATTTTTTCAGAATCCCCAAAATCCAACAGTTCAAATAGTCAGTAAAAATTAATTATTTTTCTCAAAGCTCGTTTTCCCAAGTATCCGGACGCTGCTTTCTGAAAATAGGGAAATAATTCTAGAAGCTTTTCTCAGGAAGGTAAATAGGGTATCAAGAGGGAAGGAAAGGTCTCACCCGGATCACCCACGGTGGTTCTTTTCACTTAGATGTTGCTGTGACTTTCGGCTGAAGCAGCTAGATGATCGGCCATGTTAATGGCCGATCTTTTCCCCGCCGGCCCAAAGGAACTGTCTCGGACCGCAGAGGGAGCTGCCGCTCCCTCCGCCATCAACGAGTGGCCTCAACGGTGGTCGCCCCTCCAGGGCGACTTTCGACCCTGTCCAGGGTCTACCGGCGGGGGGAAACCGGCCGGCAAAGAGAGCAAACTCTTTGTGCGACCGCCGGCACTGCGACCAAAACCGGAAGTATTAATACAAGGTTATAGCTTGAGGGAAATAGAGAAGGAACTTTTAAGGAATTATTGAACTATTTATGTTTGATTATATTGTGGGGTTTTTTGGATGATTGATCACCCTATATCCACGTGGATTCCTAAAGCACTTTGATGTAAAACCAAAAAATACTAATAAAACTTGTTTTAAAAAAAAAGTCAGTAAGATAAAGAAAAGAGAAAAAAAAAGCAAGGTTAAATGTAGTTCTTAGTTTTGCCACTAGATGTCATTAGATGTCCGTTCCCACCATACTTTAAAAAAAGTTTAAGAAGTTAAAACCCGATGGTTTCCAAACAAGGAATAAAAAAAAAGATTTATAAATCCAAGAGTTTTCCAAATTATCCTTCTTTTATGCCTCAGTTATCTTCACAATATTGTAATAAGTCAGTTAAATTTCCCCAAAGCTTAAACCGCCGCTTATAGTTCAGGAGGGAGGGGTAAGGAAACACCCCCCCCCGGAGCTTGGGGATTTCTTGCTTTTGAATGCTTTTTCCCAGAACCGGTATTTTCGCTTGTAGAGAGATAAGGAAAGTATTCTCACCTGGATCAGCTGTTTTGCTTTCAGCTTTTAGAATCCGTTGTCTCCAACGATCAGCTGCTTCTGGCTGACCGCATGGGTGCGGTCAGCCTTTCTTCCTGCCGGTCCCGAGGGCTCCTTTGGATCAAGCGGGTCAGCTACCGCTGGCCCGCAATCTGCAAAGTTTCACCCTTTGGCCAGTCACCTCTACGGGGCGACTTTCGGTCCTATTGGACTCCCCAGCTGGTAGAAATTGGGCTTGGGGAACGGAGCTTCATTCCCCAGTGCCCATCTTGCAGCGACATCACCGGAAACTTCCCAAGCATCCGAATTTTGATCACATGACCATGGAGATGCTGCAACGGTTATGTGAAAAACGGTAGTAAGTCACTTTTTCCAGTGCCATTGTAACTTCGAACAGTCACTAAACAAATGGTTGTAAGTCAAGGACTACCTGTATTATTTTAGCATTAACCTCAAGAGGTTAAAACCCTCCATACATCCAACGTTCATAAAACAAAATCTAATTTTTAACTAAATTTTTAAACTAAAAGAAAAAAATAGGTTCTTGAATTATGTTTAAATTGTTTAAAAGAAAAATACTTTAAATTTTTAATTACACTTTTAAAAATTGTTTAAAATATTTTTTACATTTCTAATTCTTTAACATGTTAAAATGTTAAAATAAAGAAGGCACCCAAAGGCTAATAAATTACACAAAGTTAGACAATATTAGAAATACTGCTAAAAACACCCAAACCCCTTCTACTGGGACCAATTGAAAATTCACAATTCTTACAATGATTATAAATTGACAATTTTTCTATATCCTTTCACAATAACTGCAAGCTGAGAAAGATTGTTAAAAAAAAATAAAACCCTGCTTTAAACCAAATTTTAAAAGAAAGAAAGGACCCTGCATTGGAACTACTGGGAACATTTACAATAGCAATTACAAGAAGAATAACATAGTTGTGGAAAAACATATAGTCATGGAAACAAAGTCTAACACTGTTATTTCCCAAATACTGCCCAACAATCCTTGGTGCCCCTCCGCTCTCCTCCAGCCTGGGAAGGCTGCGAGCCCGGCGGTGAAGCTGCCTTTGCAGCCTGCCAGGCATCCGGTAAGCTGCACCTGTCCCGTCCCACCTACTGTGCATTCACACACCTCGGGGCCCTGCAGCCAGGACATCCCCACCTCACGTTGCCCCGCAGTGGCACCAGCAGCAGCCCTGTCTCCCCCCTGCTCTCTTCCAGCCCGGGAAGGCCATGAGCCCGGAGGAAGCTGCGCGTGCAGCCTGCGAGGCATCCGGTAAGCTGTGCTTGGCCCACCCCACCTGCACTGCATTCGTGCACCTCGGGGCCCTGCATCCAGGACACCCCCGCCTTGCGTCGCCCCACGGCAGCATTGGCAGCAGCAGCCTCGAGGAGGTAAGTATGGCCGGGCGCCCCCTTGGGGAAGCGGGGCTAGGCTGGTCTGGTCTGCGGGGTGCCGGTGCTCCAGGAGTTTGAGGGCCAAGCTGGGTGCTTGTCCTCCGCTGCCCAGGGTTTGGGGCAGCTCGCGCTGCTGTCTGGGGGTCCTTCGCATGGCCTGAGAGGGACAGCGAGGGTCCCTCTGGTGGTCGAGGCTTTGGCGCTCGCCGCTGGGTAAGGGAAAAAGTCACAGTTGCTCCCTGCTCCGGAGACAGCGAGCCTCACCAAATGGCCAGTGTGGCATCACTCAGGAGCCAGCAACATCAGCCTGCTGGCACCTTAACCCCTTGCGTGCTACCAGCTAGGAAGGGAGGGGAGGACGTGCAGGCAGGAGAGACCGAGGGGCTCCTGTTCCTTCGGGCACTCCAAGGCCATCTCATCCTCAGGAAGCATCCCCACAAATTGAAGACCCAGCAAACATACAACAATTGAGCCCTGGCTCTCTCAGTCTTGGTAACTTTAAGATGGCTGAACTTCAACTCCCAGAATTCCCCACCAGCAAATATCTGGGCTGAAAGTACAAAGGGGAAGGCCTTGCTCCAGGGTCCAGTGAGGGTGGCACAGGAGACACTGCCCAGAGGCCCAAAACCCTTCATTGGCAAACCACACATGTTAAACCACTGCCACCCAACACCTGATGGGCATCCTCCCCCATGAGCCCCCATCCCCTTGCCCCCTGGGTCCCCTAACGACATCATGCTCCGAGGCTTTGTGGAAAATGTCTGGAAGTCAATGGAGGGGTGCTTTGGGTCTCCCCCACAAGGAGGCCCTGAGGGATCTAACTAGCATTGCCTGCGAAAGCTAAATTTTGGATATTTCAGGGATTTTGAGCTCTATTTCTGGGCTTCTTGGATGTAGGAGAGTTGTTGGGAAATGGCTAGTATATGTTACTATGCAAAAGTAAAAAGTTGAGGCTGTAATGTTATTACCTTATTCTACTGCACTTAAAAAGAGTCGGAAGTCAATGCTTTTCTTTGTTTTTTCCCTTTTAGCCTATACGTTCTCCTCTTCCCTTTTTCCTCCCATATTTTCCCATTATTTTCATTTTCCTTTGTATTTTAAATCCTGATATACTAATAAAAAATTAATGAATGACCAAAAAATTACCATTTAGGGTGTTGTGCAAATTTTTCTTCACTTTCTGGTCTACATTTAATAACATTCCTATGACCACACATGTTGTATTAGCAGCTTAGAAGTGCTTTTTAAAATACCTTTCATTTTTAAGTAACATTTGAAGATATGCTTTATTTGATATATACTTTAAAGCAGACATGTCAAACACAAGGCCCATGGGCTACATCTGGCCCACGATGTGGTTAGATCTGGCCCACGGGGCTATCCTGGAAATGAGGTCCGGCCCCAACCACCTCGGTGCCAGCCCATCCCACCCCAGCCGGGCATGCACACAAGAGGAGGCAAGCATGGGGGCTGGTGGAGCCCAGCAACAGTTGCAGCTCATTGGCCCCTTGGCCACTCATTGGCTGGCAGCGACTGCCAGGGTGCACTCACGCACCTCGGGGCCCCACAGCCAGGCCACCTCCACCCCACAGCAGCAGTAGCAGCAGCAGCAGGAGCTCCGACACCCCTCTGCTCTCCTTCAGTCCGGGAAGGCTGTGACCCCGGAGGTGAAGCCGCTGTCACAGCCCGCCAGGCGTCGGGTAAGCTGCACATAGCCCAACCCACCTGCAGTGCATTTGCACACCTCGGGGCCCTGTAGCCAGACCACCACCCCGCCTCGCATTGCCCCATGGTGGCACCAGCAGCAGCCCTGTCACCCCTCTGCTCTCCTCCAGCCCGGGAAGGCTGCAAGCCCAGAGGAAGCTGCTGGTGCAGCCTGCTGGGCATCCAGTAAGCCACACTCACCCTGCCCCACCTGCACTGCATTCGTGCACCTCGGGGCCCTGCAACCAGTCCACCCCCACCTCACATCGCCCCACGGTGGCACCGACAGCAGCAGCAACCTTGAGGAGGAGGTAAGAGTGACTGGGCACCCCCTCGGGGAAGCGGGGCTAGGCTGGGCTGTGGGGTGCTTACCCTCTGCTGCCCATGGCTCTGGACAGCCGGCACTGCTGTCCGGGGGTCCTTCGCATGGTCTGAGAGGGATGGCGAGGGTTCCTTTGGTGGTCGAGGCTTTGGTGCTCGCCACTGGGCAAGGGAAAAAGTCTCAGCTGCTCCCTGCTCTGGAGACAGCGAGCGTCGCCAAATGGCCAGTCTGGCATCACCCAGGAGCCGGCAACATCAGCCTGCTGGCACCTTAACCCCTTGCGTGCTGCCAGCTAGGAAGGGAGAGGAGGACGTGCAGGCATGAGAGACCGAGGGGCTCCTGTTCTTTCAGGCACTCCAAGGCCATCTCATCCTTGGGAAGCATCCCCACAAACTGAAGACCCAGCAAACATACAACAATTAAGCCCCGGCTCCCTCAATCTTGGTAACTTTAAGACGGCTGAACTTCAACTCCCAGAATTTCCCACCAGCAAAGATCTGGACTGAAAGTACAAAGGGGAAGGCCTTGCTCCAGGGTCCAGTGAGGGTGGCACAGGAGACACTGCCCAGAGGCCCAAAACCCTTCATTGGCAAACCACACATGTTAAACCACTGCCACCCAACACCTGATGGGCATCCTCTCCCATGAGCCTCCATCCCCTTGACCCCTGGGTCCCCTAACGACATCATGCTCTGAGGCTTTGTGGAAAATGTCTGGAAGTCAGTGGAGGGGTGTTTTGGGTCTCCCCCCAAAGGACAGACCCACAAGGAGGCCCTGAGGGATCGAACCAGCATTGCCTGCGAAAGCTAAATTTTGGATATTTCAGGGATTTTGAGCTCTATTTCTGGGCTTCTTGGATGTAGGAGAGTTGTTGGGAAAATATGGAGACCGTGGTTCCTTATTTCCTATTTGGGAAAGCTGGATGTGTCTTCATTTTTTCCCTCTACAATCAGAGACCGAAAGGCAGCCCTGAAAATCAGAATCTGATCAGAAATGGAGGTAGCTTAACTAGAGAGGTTGAGTAGCCCTTTTGGCTGCTAGACCAGCTTCGGAGTGATGGTGGATTGCTGATTTTTTCCTCCATCCATGCAGGATCTCTCTTGTATAAAATATATAATTTCAATTGTATCAAAGAGGGCTGCAGTCACTTGCTTTCTCTCCATCGATGCTGTGATGTTGCTAAACCTGCTCAAAACATCCAGACTTGCAGCATCCTACTGAGCCTCCAGAGTGGATATCTAGAGCGCTCACAACTGCTTGCCTCATGCAGCACCTGGGACTTTGAGCTTTCTGTGCAGTCTCATACTCCATATACATCTGCCATGAAGAAGACCTGCGTGCCGATATTTAAACCCCCCAAAATGTGGGGCTCCTGCTGCTGGAGCTCCTGAGGCAGAGCTCCCACTGATTTCATCCCAAGGCCTTCGTTCACCTGTACTGAAAAAGGTGAAGTGGCCAGCTGGCTGGGATGAATTAGGGGAGTGGAAGTAGCTCTACCGATTACTGAACTACTGAAAACCGGGGGGGAAAAAGGGGGGGAAACCTCGACCCTGTCAGCCCCTGCCATGGTCTATGGAATGCCAAGCGGCATTCGAAAACCTAAAAATACTATTTGCTGCTGAACCTGTTCTCAAACACCCTGATCCTGATGAGCAGTTCATAATTCAGGCTGATGCAAGTAATGTCGCAGTGGGAGCAGTCCTTCTGCAAAGAAATCAAAGAGGAGATCTACAACCCTGCGCCTACACCTCCAGGAAATTAACTGACACAGAAAGGCGATGGGCTATATGGGAAAAGGAGGCTTTCGTGGTGAGGTGGGCCCTACTAACTTGGCACCATTTCCTTGAGGGGGGTAAAGTGCCTTTTGAAGTGGGGACTGATCATAAAAATTTAGAGGCACTAAGGACCCCTCGAAAGCTGTCCCCCAAACAAGTCCATTGGGCACAGTACTTTAATCGTTTCAATTTCACTCTGAAATACTTACCTGGGGGAAAAAATTCCTAGCTGATGTACAAAAGCCGCCGAGAGGAGATTGTAAATTCTATTATTCCACTGCCACAATCAGCATCACAAGTAAACACTAGGGGCCAAGCGCACACACAATCTACTGAGCCAGATAGCCCTTTGATAAAAAAACGTTTGCTTTCCTGAAATTCCACCTTGCTTTCTGGGTTGATCTTATTAGAGGTGTTGGAAGTAAAATCCGGTCTGGTTCCAAGCTGGGAGAAAGCTGCAGGAGAAATGAATTTGGAGGCAAGCTGTAATTGGAAAGGAGGTCTCCATTTATTTAGGAATCAGAATCGAAGTAACACAGCAATCGGTTCTAGGACAATTGACAACCTGGTCTGGTGAGTGAGCGAACTTTTATATTGTTTTGGGGCTGTGTGATTGAGATTTCTGGGCTTGTTGGCCAAGTGTGTGTCTTTGGTTATTCTAATTGTGGTGGCTTGGTTTCTATTGTGGCTGGGAGGTCATGCCCTGTCCTTGAGGTTGGATGGGGGAATGCAAATTTGAGTGGCATTGTTTTTATATGCTTAATCTATTAGGTTTCATCTCTCTGTGCTGGCTGTAGCCAGCAGTGCTTTGCCTATGAATAGGCTGCAGCCGGCAATGCTTTTGTTTATGAATGGAGCTGTCCAGCTACCTAGTTTCCATTCACAGAGACCGTTCTGCTTTTATGAATGGATACAAGTTTTCCATTCACAGGTGCTTTGGCTTATTGCAAAAACTGCTCCAGGTGATTTCCTATTAGTGGGAGGATGTGAGTCGGCTCTTCTCAAGGGGGAGCTTTCTCCTTACTTTTGGGAAGGGGATTTTGTTGACCATTTTAGAAGAAAGAAAGGGGGGTTGCTGACTTCCTACAGAGGTAATTGCAGTCCTAGAGTAAGTATGACTGGTCTATGTTCAGTATTTGGAAATCCCAGTAGGACTTTCCTTGTATAGTGGAGGGGTATTTTTAAGTTGTCTATGGTTACTAGGCAAAGATCTGGATTTGTTTAATTTGCCATCTTGCAGAACGGAAGGTTTTGAAATCTTTGGCATCATACGTTTGGTGAAACTCATTCTGCTCTATCCAGTTTGCTAATATTTCCCCATTCTTGTTATTGTTGTTATATCCCCAGTCAGTATGGTGACCATTAAAATCACCTATATACTCCTTGGTTGGCAGTGGTAAAGTTAGGCCACCACTGTAAATTGCCATGATCATTATTCCTGATATTTCAATACTGATAGTTTCAATGTTGTATTGTTGGGTACAATTAATAATCTTGTATTCTTTGATGTCATGATGGAGATACATTATGGAACCATGAACATTAGATATTATGTCAGCTATAATTTTGTACCCAGGGATCTTCCCTCAAGCTTTAATGTGTTCATCATCAGCTAAATGAGTCTCGTGTAGTGTCACAACATCTATCCTATATCTATGGCCAATCTGCTTACGTGCTCACATTTATTTCTTCTTAAGCCTTCTATGTTTACAATAGTGGTGAATATCTGTAGCTCTGGTGTAGGATGAGGGTGAAGGTTCATTCTCTGAGCTTGTGGGTTGGTTTCCAAATATTTCGTTACCAGGCTAGGTAACATCTTCAGCGGCATTTAGGGGATGTCTGTGTCAGTGCTTTTCTGTTTATAAGGGTTTCAGGTGTGGGTGTGTCAAGTGAGGGTCTTGTGATGGGTCAGGTGTGAGTCATCAGAGAGAGGCTTGTGATGGGGAGGTTACTTCAGGTTAGGGTCATTGGAAGGTGAACTGCTGGGGGGGAGGGGGCTTGCATGAGCTGGTTGAGGGTCAGTGGTGTCTCTGGTTGGCTGTGTGTTTGATTTGGATTCTGAGGGGTTTGTAGGCTGGTTGTAGGTCAATGTGTCTGTTGATGGAATTGCTTGTGGAGTGCCAGGCTTCAATGAACTCATGAGCATAGCTGGTGGTAGTGTAGCCGATGATTTTAGTGTTGCTCCAATCGAACTGGTGTTGTCTGGTGTCGGTGTGGGCAGAGATTAAGGATTTGGGATCGTGGTGTTTGACTGCCAGCCAGTGTTCGTGGATCCTGGTTTTTAATTGATGTGATGTTTGTCCCATGTAGAATTGGTTGCAATTGTTACAATTGATTTTGTAGATTACATTGTTTCTTTCATCCTTCTGTGTCTTGTCTTTGGTTCTGGATAATTCCTGGCGGAGTGTGGTCGTGGGTTTGTGGTCTATTGCTATTGCTAGAGGTTGGAGAATTCTGGCTGTCATTTCCGACACCCCTTTTGTGTATGGTAGGGTTAGTTTTTACGTGGTGGTCAGCTGTGTGGTGTGTTGTGGTTTGGGTGCTTTGTGTCGGAATACGAAGTTTTTTGGATAGCCGTTACGGAGAAAGGTGTCAAGCAGCCATTTCTCTTCTGCTTTTCTTAGTGTTGTGGTGCTGCAGTGTGTCCTGGCCCTTCTGAAGAGGGTCTGGACACAGCTTCTTTTGTGTGTGGTGGGGTGGTTGCTTGACCCTCAACCAACCCACGCAAGGCCCTTCTCCCCCCCCAGCAGTTCACCTTCCAATGACCCTGACCTGAAGTAACCTCCCCATCACAAGACCCATCACAAGCCTCTCTCTGATGACTCACACCTGACCAATCACAAGACCCTCCCTTGACACACCCACACCTGAAGCCCTTATAAATAGAAGAGCACTGACACAGACATCCCCTAAACGCTGCTGAAGATGTTACTTAGTCTGGTAATGAAATGTTCAGAAACCAACCCACAAGCTCGGAGAACAAACCTTCGCCCTCATCCTACTATGTTTTGTTGCAAAATATGGATCTGGGATCCAATATCTTTTGTCAGTGAGTTCTTAAAAGAACTGTTGTAATCTATTTGCTGCCTCTGTAGTTTTTGACCATGAGAGATACAATATCCAGTTCAGTCGTTGTGTGTGTAGACTTTTAGTCGCTCTGTTAGAACAGAATGTTGCCCAGGGTATACCATCATGGAGGTAGTCTACACTTCATACCCCATCTTCTTCTGGTGAAGCCATTATTTTGTTAATCTGGAGGTATGCTTTGGGTCATTGTTGTGTTGAAAGTGAAATTGCTCTTCATCTCAAGCATTTTAGCAGAAGCATTGGGGGCGTATTCCCCATGTACAGCCCGCCCTCTGGCTCCCATTGAAATGTCCCCTGCCCATCACCACTTAGATGTAACAACCCACCCCCTAAGTCCCCATAGGTTCCACCATCCCCCAACCTGGTCACCTGGTTCCCTTACCTGGGGGGGATCCTTCATCACACACATACAACCAAACACTACATGTCAACCTGGGGGTAGTGGTAGGGCTTAAACTCCTTCAGCACTCACTGTCAGCACAACGAGGCCGCCAACCCATTAATCCTCACCATCCAACTGTGTCCCACTCACTGGCCTCTCTCACTGACCTGTGGGAGGGTAACCCACTCACTATTCCCCTTTTCTCAATTCTCACCTGGGCAAAGGGTGTCCACTTATACAATCAGAATAACAGAATAACAGAGTTGGAAGGGACCTTGGAGCTCTTCTAGTCCAACTCCCTGCTCAGGCAGGAAACCCTATACCATTTCAGACAAATGGTTGTCCAATCTCTTCTTAAAAACTTCCAGTGTTGGAGCATTCACCGCTTCTGGAGGCAGGTTGTTCCACTGATTAATTGTTCTAACTGTCAGGAAATTTCTCCTTAGTTCTAGGTTGCTTCTCTCCTTGATTAGTTTCCATCCGTTGCTTCTTGTCCGGCCTTCAGGTGCTTTGGAGAATAGCTTGACTCCCTCTTCTTTCTGGCAACCCCTGAGATATTGGAACACTGCTATCATGTCACCCCTAGTCCTTCTTTTCATTAAAGTTGACATACCCAATTCCAGCAACCGTTCTTTATATGTTTTAGCCTCCAGTCCCCTAATCATCTTTGTTGCTCTTCTCTGCATTCTTTCTAGAGTCTCAACATCTTTTTTACATTGTGGCGACCAAAACTGGATGCAGTATTCCAAGTGTGGCCTGACCAAGGCATAGATTGGTATTAACACTACACGTGATCTTGATTCTATCCCTCTGTTAATGCAGCCTAGCACTGTGTTGGCTTTTTTGGCAGCTGAAGCACACTGCTGGCTCATATTTAAGTGATTGTCCACTAGGAATCCGAGATCCCTCTCACAGTTACTACTATTGAGCAAGGTACCACCTATACTATACCTGTACATTTGGTTTTTCTTGCCTAAATGTAGAACCTTACTTTTTTCACCATTGAATTTCATTTTGTTAGATAGCGCCCAGTATTCAAGTCTGTCCAGATCCTCCTGTATCTTAAGCCTATCTTCTGGAGTGTTGGCTATTCCTGCCAGCTTGGTGTTGTCTGCAAATTTGATGAGTTCCCCATCTATCCCCTCGTCCAAATCGTTGATGAAGATGTTGAAGAGCACTGGCCCCAGGACAGAGCCCTGGGGCACCCCACTGCACACTTCCCTCCATGTAGATGCGGTTCCATTGAGGACCACATGCTGAGTACGGCCGGTCAGCCAGCTACGGATCCATCTGGTGGTGATGCTGTCTAACCCACATTTTTCTATCTTATTAAGTAGTAGGTTGTGATCTACTTTATCAAATGCCTTACTGACGTCCAAGTAAATTATATCCACAGCATTCCTCTGATCCACTAATTTTGTCACTTGGTCAAAGAATGCAATAAGATTTGTCTGGCATGATCTGTTTTTGACAAACCCATGTTGGCTTTTAGTAATGACTTTGTTTGTCTCTAGGTGTTCGCTGATTCATTGTTTGATTATCTTTTCCAGAATCTTCCCAGGTATTGCGGTCAGGCTGATAGGTCTGCTAAGTTCCTGCCCCAAGCTCTGGAAATCATTCTGCACAGAGAGTACATCTTTTTGGGATTACAGATTTTTAATCTCAGAACTATTTAAGGACAGTGGAAGCTCAACTGTTGGTGACTTCCCTTGGAGAAGGCCCTATGGACTATTAATTTGAATAGTGGGACCTTGCAGATTATAAATTCTGACTGAGCGATAACCTTGGATTTTGGACAACTGCTCCGGAAGTGAGCCTCACAAACAGAAGTGGATTACAAATCTTTTTTCTTTGTTCTCCCTTTTCTTTCAGGGAGTTTATTGGATTACAGAGACTATAGACAAGAACTATAAGAGTTATTTAAGACAAATTTAAATGATATATTATGGTATTGAATATAAGATTAATGGTTTTGTTTAAGGCGGGCATTTGGGAAAAGTATTATAGTTAATAAAAGATTTGGGGGATGGGAAAAAAAATGAGTGTTCCGAATTTAGCTAAAACTGGCAAGAAAACACCCTCAGCCCCGTCCTCCACCTCTGCAAACCCTGTGTATCAGAGATCAATCAAATCAATGCTTCAACAAGAAAAATCTAACAATTTTCAGAAGGAGTTGCAAGCAGCATTACAAGCAATCCAAGAGGCAATCTCCTCTCACAAAGAAGATACAAGGAAAAATCATGAGGAGACAAAAGACAACTTTGATAAAATGAATCAAGAAATTCATAACATAAACTCTCAACTAGAAAGTTTCCGACAGATGGTTACAAAGAATGAACAAGGAATTCAGAAAATAGAAGACAAGTCAGTAGAGACTGATCAAAAGATGGAAGAAATAAAAGATGAAAATCAGAGGCTGATGCAGGCAACTAGAGAATTGGAAGATTCAATGGCAGTTTTGGAAATGGAAAAGGCATCTTATTTTTTAAGATTTCAAAACATAATGGAGGATAAGGAAGAGGACCTCGTGGACTTGATGACAGAGTTATTGACTGAAGCATTGGAAATCGGGAAACAGGAAATGGAAGGAGAGATTGACCATATATTTCAAGTAAATTCAAGCTATGCGAGGAGAAATAAAGTCCCTAGAGAAGTACATGTCAGATTCGTCAAAAGATCTATAAGATATGAGATATTGAGAAGAGCGAGAGATGTTCCTCTGCATTATAAAGAAAAGGAAATCGTAGTGTTGAAGCAGATCCCCAGGAGGATAAGAGATTCGCTAAGAGAATACCAATTCCTGACCAGAAAATTAATTGAAAAAGGAGTGAATTTTAGATGGCTGATTCCAGAAGGGATTTTAATTAATTGGGACATGAAAAGATACAGATTGGACTCTGTACTCAAGGCAATGGAGTTCTATGAGAGTTACAGAGCTTTTTTGGAAGAGGAAAGTTTGGAAGAGATAGCAGTAGAAGGAGCAGCCAAACCAAGGGAAGAAGAAGAAACAGAAAACACAAACATAGAAGAAGGGGCAAAAGCAAGAGACCAGAGACAGATAAGAACAACTAGGAGAATAAAACCTAAATATAACTGAAGGAGATGGAGAAGGAAAATAGGATTCTCTCAATGAATATAAATGGATTGAACTCCCCTGCAAAAAGAAAAAAAACTTTTTACATGACTACAAAAATTAAAAATGGATATAATTTGTCTCCAAGAAACACATATTAAGAGACAACACTATAAACTGTTGGAACAACTGAAAATCGGGAAACTCCACTTCACACTAGCACAACAAAAGAAAAGAGGAATAGCTTTATATATTAAAGAGACAATGAACCCCAAACAAATGTATGCAGATGAAGAGGGAAGAATATTAATGGTGGAAATAATGATAAATTAAAAACAGATACTGATGGTAGCAATATATGCACCTAATAACAAACAAGAAGAATTCTATCAAAAATTACATTAAAAAATAGTGGAATTGGAATATCAAAATATTTGCTTAATGGGAGACTTTAATGCAATTGTAGACGGGAAGCTGGTGTCAACGCTGTTAATATGGGATATTATTGCATTGACAAGATATGCAGAACTGTTTGGTATTTTTGGAGTTAAATCAGATGACATACAGAGGGAGGAGAATTGTGAAGAAAGCGGGAGATTGGGAAGGGAAGTGAATCTTTGGCCTCCAGCCTAATTGGAAGATGTAAATCATGACAGTAAAGTAAGGGAGGAGTTAGCAAGATAAGAAAGACGCCAGCCAGAGAAAGCCAGATTCTGGCATCCGCTTTGTAATGTACCGAAGGGTTGTAGCAAAACTCCTGGCAAGGAATGCAAAATAAAGAAACTAAAACAGAGAATAATGTCTCCATTTTCAAGGATTGTTTCCTCCTTCGGACCACAACATCATGCCAGAATCTGGATTTCTCTGGCTGGCGTCTTTCTTATCTTGCTAACAACAGCTGGATTACAAAAGTAGTAAAATAGGGGGGGGGGAGGAAGGAATATACTACCTAAGACTTTCTTTAAAATGGCAGAAGAAATCTGTATACAGGATATATGAAGAGAAAAGAACCCCAAAATATCACAATATACATTTTACTCAAACAGGCACAAATCATGGTCCAGAATTGATATGATATGGCTATCCCCTGAATTAAGCATGATTATACAAGAGATCGAGATAGAAACCAATATATGGGCAGACCATAATTTGATAAAGATGACTTGGAGAGGAGCTAAGAAAAATCTAAGATGGTCTCTGAATCAATCTTTACTGAAAGAGAAAGAATTTATACAAATAGCAACAAAGGAAATGGAATTTTTCTTTAAAATAAACAAAAAAGAAGAGACATCACTTCAAAATGTGTGCACTCCCACTAGTGAAACAGCCAATACTACATATTCAGCTTTGGTGAGGAGGGGAACTTTTGAGTCACAGTCAGGAGTCAATGTGTGGAAGCTCCTTTTTTGTCGCCTCTGCAGGGAGGGCATTAGCATAGTTAATTGCCCTAACGTGCAAGGGTCCCCTGTGGAGTTTGCCGGTAGATAGGAGTAAGCCTTCAAGCCACACAGCAAAAACCATCCTGAAGGAAGCTTCATATGACTGTATGAAAAGGTAATGGCTCCAGTGTTATTGCAGGTTAGTTCAGTATTAGTGAGGTTGTAGCATTCTGGGACCTTAGGTGCGTGGCATCCTGTCAGTGTGAAGCAAGTAGCTGCTTGAGTTATAGTTGTCACCTGCAGTATGTACATACTGTTGTCTTTCATGTCTACACTGGTGCCCCAATCGAAAATATTGGAATATGAGGCTGTGAGTGGAAACTCTCTTAACTTAGTGTCATTGGTGATGGCTTGTGGTGCTATTGCTACTCCCATCAAGCATGTAGTTAAAATGTCTTTTACTGATTTACCTATGCGAGGCAAAAGTCTGTGGTGTTCAGTACCTTCTTTGCTAAATATTCCCATACATTCCCTTTGTCTGGAAATAATTTTGGTTCTATGAACCCAGAGGTACATTTCAAATACAAAAATACAAAACAAATACTATACAGAAATTTAACAAAGGTAAACCTATTCCCCATCTTCATTCCCTCCCCCATTTGTTTCAGTTTCAAAAAGGGTTTTTAGCATCCACTCCTCTGTTTCTGGATCTTTCCTGAGTTTCAGGGGTGGAACTTTTGGTGTTGCTTCAGGTACAAT